>BGNK01002187.1:79714-110294 GCA_003297005.1 Symbiodinium sp. clade A Y106 | reverse complement strand
AATGCCATGCACTCATGCATGCAAACATGCAGCTGCAAGCATGCCATGCATGCTGTAAAGCTTCTTGGTTTTCGGGCTCCGGGTTCAGGCTTCAAGGTTATAAGGCTCCGGGGATAATATAGGCTCAAGGTCCAGGCATATAGTAGGGTCAAGGGTTCCTACAGGCTCATGTTTCAAGGGACATGTATGACCACATCATATGCAATCATGCATCTGCNCATGCTGCAAGCCACATGCACAACTATATGTCATCATGCATGCAAACGTGCAAGGAAGAAGGATGTAGAGAACCTTGCAGGCAAAATCTGTTTCTTGTCCTGAATCCATTCCGGCCGATACCACTGTATAGTTTTTCAATTTCCGACTTCGCCCCTAAAAGGCAATTGCTTCTGCAGGAGATCGCTGTTTTTTGGCGGTCCCCAAAACCAGAATTGGACGGGCTCATGGCTTGCTGTGTCTGTGCCTATCAATTAAATNTGCAGGAGATCGCTGTTTTTTGGCGGTCCCCAAAACCAGAATTGGACGGGCTCATGGCTTGCTGTGTCTGTGCCTATCAATTAAATCTTTGTAAAGAAACAAAGGTTTCCCTGTTTGTGTGGTTTCAGAATTCCTTGCCGGGTGCTTTTTCTTCAATTGCCCTGCTCTTTTTGATTGTTTTTTGTAGTATCGGACACATGAAAGTCACGGGTCAGAGTATTTATATATGTTCCTAGCAAGATTAACTTCATTAGGTTAAAGGATTACTAAGTACTTAGAATAAAGCCTTATAAGTCNTTGTAGTATCGGACACATGAAAGTCACGGGTCAGAGTATTTATATATGTTCCTAGCAAGATTAACTTCATTAGGTTAAAGGATTACTAAGTACTTAGAATAAAGCCTTATAAGTCGTTATATAACTCTCATTATCGTCATGTTAATTTCATCTAACCTGGTTACCTAAACATATTAAACATCTTAACTCCTTATAACATGTTAGCAACCACCCGGCCCATCCANCCTTATAAGTCGTTATATAACTCTCATTATCGTCATGTTAATTTCATCTAACCTGGTTACCTAAACATATTAAACATCTTAACTCCTTATAACATGTTAGCAACCACCCGGCCCATCCACGTAGGGCGCGCGGCCATGCTCGCGCCAGGTGCGCGGGCCGGTAAATTGTTGGGGAGGAAGAAAATTGGAAGGTTGCCATGGGGGGTTGGGGGGGTGGGGGTGGGGGGTGGCAACCAATTAGTCAATGGGGACCCAGTGCGCGCTTGCACCACCAACAACAACAGCAACAGCAACAGAACAACACCAACAACACAAACAACAAACATCACACAGCAAACAACAAAAACCACAACCACCACAACCACCGCAACAACAACACAAGCACAACCACGACCACGACCGCGACCACAACCACAACCACGACCACAACCAGAAAGAAAACGGTACGGTTAACGACCCGCATAACTTACAATGCTGGAGTTCGGGCTGTATCGCAGGGTCCGCGCATTTTCCGGATGTGATGTGCTTGAGGCAGGCTCAAGACTCTGCGAAGGCTACCCTTTGAAGGCCGTTTCTTGGAAGGATTGCTGATTGCATGGCTCAAGATGAAGCTCTGCTGCTGCTGCTACTACGTCCGGTGGAGGAGGGGTTGTTGACTATTTGTTGGTACTTGTCGTGCTTGATGCTCATCATGATGTTGATAGAGATGATGCATGAGCATTGCGCACAGGCTTGCGCAGTGTAGCGAGCCAAAGAAGGTCGGAGGCAAGAAGCGACTCATAGGCACATAGACGCTCGACCACCTGCAGAAAACCTAAGGGCTATATTCCACAGAGCATCCGTGTGCGGCAGGCCCTGCGAATCTGCATGAACGTATCGACACGCATGTGCTGTCATTTCTGTTGAGATACATGTGTAAAGAGCCCTATAGGTCCCAGCCTAGGAAACCGGCATGCCGAAGTCTGGGAAAAACACTCGCATGGCAGCCATGTGAACAATGCTCGCGCTTCAGTGCGCTTGAAGTGAAGCGACCTCCTCGCTGCGAGCAGCATTAGCCGCATCAACAGCACCATCCGATAACGCCAACAAGTTTTCATGCACCGCCGGAGGTCTAGCTGGAGCTGGGACTTTGGGTCGATCTTCCAATGGAGCTGGGACTTTGCCCCACCCCGATGTGATCGCACCCCATCCACCCCACCCCACGACCATACATGGTAACAACAACTTTGGGTGATTTTGAGTAGCACTGCTGCACCAGTACTTGTAGCACCTTTTACCACCTCGACCACCATCATCATCGCTGCTCATCACCGCAAGGCTCTATTCTTTAACCTGAACTGAATGAAGCCAGCCATCCCAAGAGAGCCGCCTGCTGCTTTCCTTGCTGTTGCGCCAAGGCCTGCCCTGTCATTGGCGTCTGCCTAGCCAGTGCTTGAGCCGTTGCGCCGGTCGACCTGCAGAACCACGCTTTTTCCCTTTGAAACAAATCTGCACTTCAGCAAGTCCGCAAGCAACGCCAGACCGCAGCGAAAGTCTCCCAGCCTGAACCTGTCGGCAAAGCCGGACCTCGTTGCGCGGTGGGATTATGCAGGAAATGGCAAGAGATGAAGCGCCACAGTTTCTGTTTTTGCTATGCTGCGAAGCTAGGCGGCAAGAAGTTCTGTATCGACATATCGACATGTAATTATATGTAAAGACTTCTTGCAAGTTGAGCAGCGAGAAGCCCACAACTGGAGGAGGCGCTGGTGCCGCTGGCACAGTAACTGGTGCCGGCGTTGGCACAGGTAGCTCGGCAGCTGGCTCCAGGGTAACATCGACCAGTTCAAGCCTCGGTCGCAGGAAAAAACTCCTGCGAACTTCTATCAAAGGTGCTCTCTAGGGTGACGAAAATGAAGCGCTCAAAGTAGAGTCACAGGTCACAGGTGGTATGTGCAGGTATGTGCTCTTGTGGCATGGAGAGGGCATCAGAGGATCAAGCGGCGAGTCCACCAGGACAGATGAAAGCAGCACGCAGCTTTTCGCCGTGCTGTTTGCTTGGGCGCGGTTTCTGTTCTTGCTGCGGCGGTTCTAGCCACTGGTCCTGTAGCAGCTGCAACGAGAAGCGCAACGAGAATGTATCACGTGCTTGGTATTTCAGGCAGCGACTTCCTTGTTCATTCAGGTGCCAACCAGTCTTCTGAGTGATTTCGGGTTTTGAACCACAAGATGCCGCACGCGGCCCACCACCACACGTGGCCAAATCTTCAACACTTGCAGAATCTTGTAGTATGCTGTAGTTTCGGGCCGCTCAAGGAAAATGTATATTGACAGCCACACAATACAGATGATGTGGGCGGAACTCCGTGTTGTACGTGAAGGTTTGGGGCATGTGCGAAATCCCCCGACCACATGGGCCCTCGCTTGTGCGATTTGGGGCTTTGTGGGGATGTGACAACTTCAAGGAGGCTTCCCACGTATATAGGAGTTTTTGTGTTAAACGAGTTAGCTGTAGCATGAGTCCTCCTTCGTTTTGTTGACACGTGCTCGAATTTGACCATATCCTTCTTTCTTGAGAACAGCACCATTGAATAGAAAAAGTCGAAGGATCGGCTCACAGTTCGGAAGTGCTCCACACGCCGGCAAAGGCAAAGGCAGTGCTTTATCGCCCCTCTGCATGACGGCTTTTTGTCTCCTTACCACACACACACACACACCCACCCACCCACGCACCCACCCACCCACCCGCCCGCACGCCCGCACGCACGCACGAACGAGCACCAGCATTCACGGGACAATGCAAAATACGTCCCACATGTCATGGGCATGGTGACATGAGCAGCTGCGTGGAAGCAGTGTCCCCCGAGCTTCGGGCTTGGACATTGATGTGTGCACTTCTCGCTCTCTTTCTTTTCGCGCTCTCTCTCTCTCTCTCTGAAGTGGGAGGCCCAAGGAGCATCCAGCCCTGGAACCTGCGCGCGGGTGCGCTCCTGCGGTCTTTGGCAGGATTTCTTTTTCTCCCAGGAAATTTTCCCTGGAAGCTCAGCTGTGCGTAAGCGAAAGTGCCTGCGTGCCTCTCTCTCTCTCTCTCTGCCACTCGGGCGGAAAGAAATAAAGAGAAGACGCCAGCAGGACAATCAATCAAAGATACTTCGTGCATGCGCACTCCAACATACAAACAGCGGCACACACAAGCAAGTTTAAAATGCTGCATGCAATCGTTAACCATTAATAATTGTGTTTCCAGTCACAACACAAAGTTGCTGCGAGGTGTGAACTCTTTAACGGGTCGAGGCAAAACCTGGGTCCTTCTCAGGTAAGCCCACTGGCCGCCAATCCTAGTTTCTTCTCAACGCATCTTGTACAAGGCGACTCTAATATGAATTCGGGGGACTCGGGGGGCAGCTTAATTCACTTTCCGATCCAACTATCCAAAAAAACCTGTCAACGAAACAACATCCGTAACACCAGCCGTGCAAATCACGAGTATTGGCGGGGGTTCCCCCATTCAGCAAGGCCTAACTTGCATGGTTCCCCCACACTCTTTGGTAAAGCAACGACTTGAAACAACACTCAAACATGCTGATCACAAGGACTTGTGGGTTCCCCATCCTAGTGGGAAGTAAATAGCCTACGGTCCCCCCTTCCATGTGTTTCCTTAAAGCAACACAACGCTCACGTAATTTCACGTACACTGGAAGGAGGGCTAGGCTGTTACGAGTGTCTCCCTGTCAAAGTCATTACGAATTGGTGGCAGAATCCCTGTATGGAAAGCCGAGAGCGAGAGAGAGAGTTTGGCTCAAGGTCGGTACTACATCGTCCCCACCAGCCTGGCGAAGACCGCAGTCTCAAGTTGGGGGTAGCGGGGTGAAGGCCCTACCTCTCGTTCCCAAAGCCAAAGCCATACCCTCGCGGGGGAGACGCTCGCCACAGTGTTCGTGACCCTACGTCCTTGAACGGGAAGGGGGGGACTGCACGACTGTACGTCCTCATCGGCTTCTTCCGTGATTCGCTCCTTTCAAGGATCCTGGGCCTTGCCTGGACCGTTGCAGCGGTCTCCGCACCTGATCGGGAGGGGGGGTATCCCAAGTACCTGATCGTGATCGTGGCATGCCGGACGAGATCGCAAGCCACACACCACGGACGATGGAGAGGGAGAAAACATGCGGTATCGTGCACAACGAGACGCCCGTAGGCGTGCGAAAAGAAGGGGGAACACGCGGGGGAGAAGGATGCCGAAGAGATCGGGGAGCCCAGATGAGAGGGGGAACCAGTGCATTCAAGAAGCAGCGTCTGCCGAAAAGCCGGAGTGCGTGAGATGGCTGTATAGTTGCACACATTGCACATCATTGCACCTTGTCTCCTGTCTGTCAGTTCGTCTCATGGTAATTGTTTACGAGTCGGAGGTTTTGGTTTGGCTTTGCTCAAACAACTAGTAACACATTTTTCTCGGAAGGCTTCACCAGCAATGATGACCATATGTGTTGTTGCTGCGTTACTACTTTTGTTCGGCACTTAGCTGTTCGTTCGCTATGGTTTGTGCAATCAGGGAGGTGATGGCCAAACACAGGAATTACCGGAGGGGATGTGTTTGTCGAGGGACTTAGGCTTTGCCTTAGAGGGCGCGAAGACGAGGCCTGGAGGCGCAATAAAGTTCAGGGTTGGGGGGGTTTTACCGACAGACGCACTCCACCTATACGCCGAGCAAGCGAGCAAGCAAGGGGGGGGACTGCCCTCGCCCCATACCCCAAGCATAGCAAAGAGAGAGAGACTGACAGAAGCAAAGTGGAAAGCCTACAGAAAGGCGTTCAAAGCACAATACGGGAAATTCGCCGCGAACAACGACACCGCGGAGAATGGGAACCGGACGCAAAGAGAGGAAAGCAACGAGCCCTGTGAAGACCTGAGGGGCCTTTTTTGTTGCTTCTTAGGGGCACCCCCTCAGCTTGCAAGCATGCTAAGGGGAGCCCATGGAATAGTTGACTGCACTGGCCTGCATGTTTTTGCTGACTACAGCTCTGTATTGAGCTCTTCTCTCCAACTTCGCTGTACACCTAACCGGTTTCTCCGCTCTTTGTACCATAGTCTGACGGGGCGCTGGAGCCTCCAAAAAAACCGCGCGTTTCCTGCCTCCTACCTGAGGCCTTGTATCCCAAGCAGCACCACTGTCTTTTAATTGGCCAGTACCTCCGTTTTCTTGTCGTTCACCCTGCATCCCGGCCGCCATCTGAGTCTCCCATGACGACTTCATTACATGCGCGCGGCCAGGGGTAGCTCCCCTGGCCCTGCCCTGGCGAAAGAAAGAAAGAAAGAGGGAGTGAGAGAGAACGATACACTTCGTTTGCCTTCGGGGAAATCAATCCAATCTTCACGCTCCTTCAAAGCCCCATAACAAATGGGGGGCCCATGTGGCCGAGGGGTTTGACCGCGCCTCATGCCCTGCTGAAGAAGAGAGCAATCTGTACTAAAAACTTTTTGTTTCGCATGTGGCACATGTCCATGTGTAGTCCTGGCCGGGCCCTCAGAGTGCAGTCTTCAAGGGTACTTTGGGTTTTTAGTTCGGGGGGGCTTGTTTTGCTGATTGAGGGTCTGCACTAAAGCAAACCGGGGGAGTGCCAACCCCTACGTGAAGCTTTCTGCGATCTTATGCAAGAGCTTGTTACGTGTTTCCAAGGGGGAAGCAGGATTGACTGGGGGCACACCAGGTTTGTGACCTTGCTTTTACAGCCGAGCCCCTCAGGAGAAAACTCCAGGGGCGAACAGACGGACACCCCGCGAACTGCGGGTGTGCGCTCGCGCACGGGAGAAGCGACCTGGACGCTGTCGCGACCCCCAAGCCCAGTAGAGAGAGAGAGAGAGCAAACCGTCCCGTGGCCAACATAAGGCCAGACTTTTATACATCCATGTACCAGCCAGGATAGACAAAAAGAGTGACCGACTTCTTGGCGGAAACTCGTTAATTGTTTAATTGGAGGACCGGGGAACACAAACCTCTTCTCGCAACGGGCCGTAAATTAGGGCATGTTTTTGCTGGACCTCCCCGGGGCACCTGCCTTTTGCAGCCGAGCCCATTCAGTCGGAATGACGGGCTGGGGCGGCTTCTTCCGGAAATAACCCCCTTTACTGCAACACTATGGTAAACACCCCCTCAGGCCTCATCTTAAGGGCGTGACATGAGCTGGAGTCCGTCTGGCAGTATATTGCACGTGTAAACAACTGTACTGCTACTGCAGGGCCTGGTCCACTGATTTCCCAAAAAGTACGGCATTAGTAACACTCATCCCGCAGGCTTTGTTGGACTCCACAAAAGCTCTCTATACATGTCTGAATGCCCCCTTGCGCGCAAACTACAGCAAGCTACTGCAGAAACTGAGGGCCCGGCCGGTTGAACCTGTATTACCACAAGACTACAAAACTCTGCGGAGCATGACTTAAGGCTTAGGGCTGGTCCCCCGGATGGTGAAAACCCCCGTGGCGGTCTAGCACGGCGGCGTGCATGCGGCGCCGCCTGTGGCTGGCTTGGGACATCTCACTTTGGCTCAGTTGATTTCTCTCTCTCTCTCTCTCTTCCCTCAGCTGCAAACACCAAACTCACGCCAACTCCTCGTAACACTTCCGACAGGAAATACGACGGAGCATGCTTTATGGAGGGCCAGGAGATTGCTGGCTAACACTATCACAAGCCGTCGGTGCCCGTTGCTGTGTCTTCTCCCCATACTTTGCACCATCTTGCGACAACGTCTATGATTCAAGTGTCGTTGCAGCACCGAGACTACTTGATGCATGTGGTTTTCATTGGGTTCTAAACCAGGCTTGCCTTAGGCAAATCCCTGGGGGTTTCCCGGAGACCATGGGGCAGTACAGCAGAAGAAGTTGTTGCAAGAGCTCGAAAGTACTGCAAATACCAGTGATTTTGCACTTGCTCAACAGAGCTACACTATTCGGAACATGTTGTCTTCGCGCGTACTCATAGCTGGGAAGTACACGCGCAAAGTTGTTGGAAAGCAAGGTTTAGGCATCGTTCGAACAAGGAAAACATGCAACAACTCGAGGTTTTGTCATGCGGGAGTGCGGAGTAAGACAGGAAAACATCACAAAACTTTTGGGTTTCATGGTGTATTCGCAAGAAGGCATTGAATTCATTGGTATTTGCAGCACTTCGTACACCTCGACGAAAACACAGAATCCCGATAGTCGTGGGTTTTTTTGTTGTATTTCGCTGAAAGAACACCTGCAAAAACTCGCGGTTTTGTCGTGTGCGAGTGCGGAGAAGCACTTCTGTACATCAGGAAAACCCTGCGTTTCACGATGTATTTGCAGCAGAGGAGCAAATTCACTGGTATTCACAGCACTTCGTACATCCCGAGAAAAAGGATATTACCGATTGTCGTGGTTGTTGGCGGTTTGGGGGTTCGTATCATGTCATCAGCATGATGTCATGTTCATGTCATCATCATGGCGTCGTCATCATGTCGTCGTCATCATGTCACATTCATGTCATCATCATGTCGTCAGCATCATGTCGTTATTAGCCCCCCCCCCCCCCACTCCGCCATCGACCCGATGTTCCAAAGCGAGGCTCAAGCTAAGACCTCCGAAAGTCCTGAACACAAAGTAGTTCCCGGGAAACCCCCAGGGACAGACCTTGCCTGAATTATGCACGTTCCTTTGCTGCACTTGAGAGAATGTGCTGTGATCTCTTCATGGGGTCACGTGCACTCCTTCCTGCATCCGTGTCAAGATCCAAGGAGCATGGGCGGCAGAAGCTGGAAGCTGCTCGTGCCCAAACCTACAGCCATCGGCCAAATGCGCCGCCCCATATCGCTGCTGGCAGAACTACCTGAGCGCAGTCGAATCATCGGTGGCTTGAGCAGGAAGAAAGCCCATCGACCAGGCAAGCTACTTGAGTCAGAAGAAGTACTGCGTCGACGGCCTCTTTCCCGATCCCTGTCCTTGACTCCACTGGGCGATAGAAGCAATCGCTGTTGTGCACCGTGAACAACGAAGTTTTTGCATGCAGTCAACTCGTACAGTGTAGCATGTCAGCAACCGATTGTCAAGCCGGGCATCGCGATCTTTCTCCTTGTCCTTGTCTTTACTGCTGTGCTCCTTGTCCTTTTCACGGACCTTTTCTTTTTCCTTTTCTCGGTCCTTGTCCTTTTCTCTGTCCTTTTCCTTATCCTTGTCCTTCTTGGATTTATCTTTGGCCTTCTCTTTGTCTTTATCTCGATCCTTGTCCTTGTCCTTATCTTTGTCCTTGTCTTTGTCCTTGTCTTTGTCCTTTACTTTCTCCTTGTCTCTGTCTTTGTCCTTGTCCTTCTCCTTTGCTTTCTCTTTCTCCCTGGCCTTCTCTTTTTCTTTTTCGGCATCTTTGTCTTTTCGATCTTTCTCCTTTTCTTTTTCCTCGTCGACAGGGAAAGCCGAACGAGTATATCCAGCTTTCAGTGACCGGTAGTGTCTCTCGGTATTCTGGCTGCTTGCCTTCTTTTTGTCTTTCTTCGCGTCCTTCTTGGTCTTGGCCTTTTCCTGCCGGGCTGACTAGCAGAGGGAGGGCATCGAGAGCCACATGGGTTGAAACGTCGAAACGGCTCTCAAGCTGAGGCAAAGAGCTTAGCCTACCGTTTCTACCTTGGAAATCCTTGGACCATTCCCACGTTCAGGCTCAAGTCATCAGACACTGAAGCCGCATTCCCCGACCACTAGCACCGAGAAGCTGCTCCTTTTCACGACCGCTGCGACTGCGTTTTTTGCCCCCTGAGCTGCTGCTGGATCTGCTCTTTCCTCGGGAAGCGCTCCGAAATCTCACGAACATCTCCTGCCCCCTACATGGCCAAACAGCTTGTACAGTATTCATCCGGGGCACGGCCCATGGCCTGGACCTCCGGCCGATGCGGGACAGCTCAAGACATTCGGCTCAGTTTTCACTGTGGGAAACTTCTCCGACATGTTTTGCTTCTGCGCAGTTCGGCTTGCAGATTGTTGGGGAGTGCTTAGGGCTTAGGGGGAAACGCTGACGCTATATGGGGCTGTCTGGGAGCGAAACCACTGTCAGCCTGTCCGAAATCATTGCTCTGTCGCTTGGGCTTGCGACCACCATAAGCATGTTCCTGTTGCTGTGAAGCCAAAAGGCACATCATCGACAAACATCAACCATGGTCAGACGTGACCATCAATCTCTCTCGAAACTGCCGACAGGCAAGCTGACATAAACTCAACCAAAATCTGTGATGAGTGCTTCTCGCCGACTTCCTTCCACGTCACGGCCATTTCGTCTGGATCTCAGCGGCGGGAAATTTCAAATCTGCGGCCGACAGCCCCAGCATTTGCTGATTCTGCCGAGTGCGAGACTGAAGTTGAAGGTTATCTGCAATACCTGGTTTGAGGACAACACGACGTCTTAGATACTTTCGTCCGCCAGAAGAAGACGGTCCCGCAGAAAGCTGCATAAACTACACAGGCTGGGAAGACCGTTCCAGCAGCAAGCTCTGTGTCGCGGCCGTCAATGATCCATCTGTTGTGCTCCTTGTTGACCTGACTTGGAATTGGATACCCAGGCGAACTCCACACAGAGGCTTGCGCCGAAGTGTCTAAGCATTCCACTAGGTCCTTTTTTCCCGGGCCAGTCGTGCAATGCTGAATCGTAGTGAATCTCTAAGCGCACAGACGGAAAGTACCGGATGAAGCTTGCCACTGCCACAAGCGCTGTAGTTGAGGGCCAGTGGCTGAGAAACAACTGCAATCTTCCACTGCACAGCGAAAGCCGCCCTTCAACCCTTGAAACAGCACGTGTGAAGTGCACGAGGACCTGACGCTCACAGCCATTATCTCGCGGGTGTTGCCGCACGATTCCCACTCCAAGCGTGTCCGGAAACATGGCCGCTGTTTGAGAGCCGCTGGCTCGGTGATGGCCAGCACAGCCACCACAATACAAACGCCCAGGTTCATGCAACCAAGCCGTCGGAGTTGCCACATGCCACAATGCAAAAGCCACAATGGATGGCGCGCGCAGAACAAGCTGCTGCGGCTGCGGTGGCGGCGATGATGGTACTCCTGGCTGATTCCCCAGCAGATCTTCATTTTCGTCGAACGAGCTCGTGCCATGGCCGACGAACATGGGATTCCGGGATGAGATGCTGCTCTCTACAAATGCATTAAAAGGGCGTGGGGCATGGAGCCGGACCTTCCACTACAGCACGCGGACATAGTCTCAGATGGTACCTTCGCGCAAGCCCGAGGTAGCGGAACCACTCCAGACGATACACGCTCACTCTCGAGCGCCTCGAGCGCGAGGGCTTAGTTCCAGACCCCAGGCCCTTCAGTCGCAATTTGCTGCCCAGCACGATCAACAGCCGGGAAAATGCAGAGCCTTAGACTGATGCACAATATGCTAAGCATTGCAAGCGTACTCGGCCTGAACTGAGCCTGGCACTCTTCCTTCTCATCCACATACAACTCGAACAAGTCATACCTGCAGAACGGTCAGATAGAGAGAGGACATGGATTTGTCTTGCACAATAGCCGGCTGGCCTCTCTTCGCTAAGGGTGATGACTGTGGTGAACCTCAGGAGGGAGGGAGAGAGGGGGAAGGAGGAGGGAGAGGGAGGGAGGCGGGGGAGGGAGGCTGAGAGACGGAGGGAGTGACAGAGAGAGAGAGAGAGAGATAAACAAAGAACGTTGAACACGGTGACATCAAGAATCCCAAGAGAAAGGTGAGGCCCGATCAGGTTGTCTCCATCTTTGTCCATTTCCTGCCGCTTCGGTTCGGCGCTCGTCAACATCGGCCTCATTTCGGCGCTGCCTCCATTTTGAATCCAGTCCAGGACCCGCAGATGAAGATGTTTCTGTCCTGCCTCCAGTCCATTCAGTTTAGCATCTCGCAAGGATGCACGCACAGCGAGATACATTACTTCTGCACATGCTTGAGCTACGGTTCTGCAGACAGTCGTAGGACTCGGGCAAGAGGTCGCCTTCGCCATGTGACGGGACCGGGTTCTGTCGATAACGGAACCCGCCATCGTATGCAAGCCTGTCAGAGAACAGAATTTAGGTTGAGCTGTGGACCACGACGGAAACCAGAACACGCTTCAACTGCTTTCTTGGTGCACACCAGTAACTACCTCCAGCCCAGAGCGTGTGGCACGAAGAGGATTGGGAAGAGATGACAAGATATGACAAGATACCAGCCGTTCCCACAGCTCATGAAGAGGACTGTCATGAAGGTTAAGGAAAGTGCCGCCAGAGCTTTGCAAGGCTTTCAGTAAGTTGTGGAACAGGCTTCGACAGATTGAGATGACATCCCGCATGCGATGACAACAGAGAAAACAACAAAGCGGAAATTACAAGCATTTGATAGTTTTGCCACTCACCTAGCCTGTTTGTGGTTCTCCGTCTTTCATGACAATCTGGCATCAAGCAAGTCCGAAAAACTCTCCAACAGCTTGAGAAAGCGAAATGCACCAAGCCGCTGCCTCCACCCACACTCGTACATTTCGCGAATGTTAACAATTTCGTTTAAACCTACGAAAGTGTCGTCGCGAAAGCGTGACCATCAGACATCGACCACGACCCAGTCCGTAAGAACTCAAACGGAGTGCGCGCATGTGCGAGTACCGGCACCGACCTCAGGCCGAGGCTGGACAGGTAGTAGGCAGTACCATTGCAGATGAAGACAAACAACTTTGCAGATATCTCTTTTTGCAAGGACAAGCCCTCATGGCAAGCCCCTGCTACTCCGAGGTCCAATGGACCAATTGGACCAATGCCAAGAAACATTGATGCCTGCACGAAGGACTATAACTATGCACCACCCATCCAGTTGTACGTCCACAAGTTCACAGAGTTTCTATACTTCACAGTTCTGGCCTTGACTTCCTCGATGGTCCCTTGACCGTACTAAAATTCAGCAACGCTTCGGTGTCACAAAGCACGAGAGTTTTGTGAACCGAGCAAGCGCATGACACTACGTCACGAGGTGTCGCGGGCAGCTTTGCTGTACATGTTTTGCGGTGCTCTCTCTCCTCCAGTCGTCACCAAGCAGTTCGCTTGTGTTGTGGTATCGGTTTAGTCAGAATCTGAATGTTAGCCTGCTGGGCAAACTTTTTTCCGCTTGCTTGCCGAAGTTCAAAGACTTTCGAGGAGCTGCTGTATGATTGTGGACCATTTGATTCCTTTCTCCCCTGCAAGCCCATCTCTCAAGCCCCTTCCGACCGACCTCATGTCATGGCGGAGCGCAGAACGAATCAAGAGTTTCGCCAAGCAAATGCGTCGGTAGTTAGCGCAGTTACAGTACGCCACACCATGTGTCTCCATATCAGGGGTGGGGTTGGCGGGCGATGGAACAAGCTGACGAAAGATACGCAATCGTACCTTTCAGATTTCAACCCGCACTGGCCCCCCACATCCGAAGGCCCTCTGGACACGGAAAGACATCACGGAATGACTGGACACAGAGATGTGGGGAAAGTAAATCCTGCTACGGTAATACCGATGTGCCACCTACATGAAGCGTCGGCACATCATGTAAACTGCTGGGGAGCTGGCCGTGACACATCGTATCTTGCGAGCTCATCTCGAAGAACGTCAGCTCTCCTCTTTCCCCTGACATGTATGATGATGCAAGGTCTAGCACGACCAGGGTCAAAACCGTTCTACAACTTCGACAGCTACGGATTCATCTTTATCCCGCTACTGGTAAGTAGGATTCCGTTTTCGAAAGTACAAGGTGCCGACCGGTGACCTGGTGAAACAAGCCTTTCTTGTCTACATCCTCTGGGCAGGTCCGTCCTGCGCATTGCTGCGAGACGCCGTGACAGAGGCTCGCCCGTCAAGTGGTCAATCTTGCCCAACGTGACTGGACCTCGTCTGCGAGGATCCCAATTTAGACATGCCCCATGGCAAGTCGCACCCAACTTCACGCAACTCCCGGAAGACTGGGGACCGATACTACGCCTACTACGCTGCAGCACAGCCCAGCTGGGACCCAGACACAGGGTGTAGATTTGGTCTACTTCCGCTTCCATGACCTTGCCGCACTTGTTTGGCCCAAACCTGCCAAGCCGGTAGTGAAGCAGACCTGCAGTCCTCCACCGAACCAGACATGCTGAACCGACTGCAATGAGCCTGGCGGCCCCCCAAATGTCACAACGGCCATTGGTTCCACCGAAACCAAAGGAGGAAACGCCTTCAAGCGACATCGATCTTGGTTTGATTTTGAGTTTTGCAGAACCGAGGCCTGTCAATGCGCTGTTGAGTCCGGGGTCGATTGCCTGATGCACATCTCATTGCCCACCAGCAAGAAAAAAAGCTCTCTTTACTGAGCACAGGTGCTGGGACTTCTCTCGTGTCTTTTTTCGTCGATAACATCAACTGGGACTTTCGTGAAATCCTGCTGACGTCTGCTTTGAGCAGCCATTCAGCAAATCCCACTTGTCCAAAGTGCCCTCGACAACCTCTGTGCGATGGCAGGGGCTATCAACGGGCATGCTCTGCATGAGCTCTGTGCACAAGGAGCATGGGCCAGCAGTGTGCACCTCTCTTTGGAAAGACTTCCGGAAGCCTGTGCGCCCGAGAAATTAAAGGTTGCATGCTCAACTTTGGCATAAGAAAGGAACATGTCAGGCGAAGGTTCAAAGACTCGCGCTGCATGCACAGCGAACATCGAAAGATCCGCACCATGCATGACAAGGCCGGGGTGACAACAGGTCTGCGCTCACGCGTCGGCACTTGATACGGTGCAGCATTAGCTAGCTCATATTCAGCACTACCGTATTGGTGTGGCAGGAGATCACAACAACAGTCATGGTGTGCTGTGCGTGGCCCAGCTTCAAGTCATGCGCAAATTTTACCAGACAAGAGCACCCACGGACAGTCCAGTGACAGCTCGCGTAAGCTTGCGATCACGCGGAACAGGGGTCTCCCACCAGCACACACCTAAGTTTGAGACGTCGAGCATACTGGCATCATCTGCTCAACTGACAATTGAAACAAACAGGCTCGTCATAAAGTCCAGCGACAAACTTCGTCGGACTCGCTCTCAATGACCACCTCGACAATCAAAAACGCTTGTATCACTGCTACAGTACCGACTCCTCTGAAAGGTGTTTGAAGCTTTCCGAAGCTTTCCTCCTCCGACTTGGCGTCCTTGTCCCGGGGATGGTCTTCGGTCAGCGGCTCACCTTCATCGCAAGTCGTAACTGCTCCTAGTCACAATGTGTACACCGTCCAAGCACGCTCGAAACTGTCTCCTCCAAGGCACTCTGCTTCTCAACCAATGCATCAGGGCGAAGTTGGACCTCTCGAACTGATTGCCTCACCGGTGTCCGGACAAGCTTGTCGTCCGAGATCATGGACATGGTCCTGACTTCGGACATGTTAGCTTCCTTCTAAAATGCGGCATGCATGCGTATCATTCCACAAGTGCATAACTCGATTTCCGCAACATGCCCAGCCGAGAATCTCATGCGAGGTCATGATCGAGTTCGTCGCCATGGCAAGGTTTTTCTTCGACCAGTGGTGAGATGCAGCCGGGAGACTGTGCTGAAGTTGTAAACCAGAAGGTCATGACGGTACCATTTTCCAGTAACAGCGGAAGACACGTAGTGCAGAGTGGCAAGCTGAATGCACAATGTGCAGTACGGGGCCTCTGTGTCAAAGAGGCACGGGAAGCCTTTTACGTCCAGGTGAGGGTTCAACCTGACGGCACATCTCGACAGTTCAATCTTCATCGCCTGCTGACCGGGCCTTCTAAGCCTTCTAAGAGCATCCATGCATGCGACTGTTTGGTTTGAAGCGAATCAAACAGACCAAGCACGCAAAAACGAACCCGAGAGTTTCTGCCAAGTGGACGCAATGGATCAATGCCGCTGCGCTGCATGGCCTACTAAGCGTTTTGCCATACTTTCTTGACTTGCCACGCGGCATGCAGCATGGGAATTCTGACGGAAAGATTGGTCGGGTTTTGAACTGACTGTGCAGACAACACCTTGGCATCAGGGTGTTTGTCTGGACAACTTTGCTCAGCACCTGACTGATAAAGATGCACATTTGGCGGACATGTTCCGGCCATCAGCATGAGAACCTCGGCTCGAGCTGCGCAGGCGGTGCAACCTAAGGCTAGTGCATGACACCTAAGCACGTGGCACATTTCATAAAGCCAGCTATGCCAGCCTTGTTCGGTGCAATCGTACGCGAAAAGGTTAACGACCAAAATCAGCCGATGGCAGGCTAGGAGGACTTGAGGCGTGCGCACTGCCCTCCAGATGCCCAATGTTGGACTTCGAGCTGGTCAATGCCAGGGTCGTTTCGCGGGGGTGCATGACCTGGGAAGCAAGTCTAAGTGACTTTCAACTTGGCTACGTGGGTAGGCTGCGCACGTTCTTCAGAGCCCCAACCTCGATAGGATCACCAAGAGCCGTGCCTGGTACATGTAGCACAGAACGGATGTCGTTTTATGCTGCTGTTGGCTGCTGGTCTGCCTGTGCCATGGCATTCCGCCAGGTTGATGTCGCTAGCCTTGTTGCCTGCCTGCAACCGAGCATCAATTAACTCAAGGACTGCAGGGTCACACCAACGTCTTCGTTCGAAGTGTGGGTTTCAATCGCTGCCTCGCGCATGGATCCTGCAATGCATGCTTGCTGCGACGGACCGTTGGGCGCGGTCATGCTTGCACTGCGGCCATCCTGCATCGAGGCTTCAGCTACAGATGCGTCCCAAGGATTCCTGTGCAAAACTGGCGAAGCATCAAGCCAAGCGCACTCAACTTACAGCTACCTGTTGCTGATTCAGTAATCGCTGCTAGCTACGGTCGTGTAGTAGGGCTGAAGATGTATGAGACCTAAGGGAAAATCCAACGTCCTGATTGACACAGCAGCCAAGAAGGCATGCGAGCTGGTCGTACATGTCCACCTCTGTCGCGCTGGCCTCGGCCGATACGTCTGCAGCTTCCCCCGGCTGCGGGGAAGGCGAGCAAATCGGTGTGGATGTTGCCTTGGCTTTTCCTTTGTAGGCATGCGGCAACTGGGCTCATTTCTGCGAAGGCCACGGGAGCAGCTTGGTCGAGCTAGCTTTTTCGCTGGCTTGCCAGAGAGCATTCTTCGATCCTGGTCCCAGTGGCATTGCCGACAAAGGATGGAGCAGCGAAAGGGAGCTGGTCGTTAGAGCAAGTATTTCTGCGGCCTGACTGTATGACAGGGATGCGATGGCAATCGCCGTCAGCAGCAGAAACGCTTTCGCGGATCCGGCATTCACGTACTGTGAGCATCCTCACGCCGCTGATGTGCGACCCGAAAACAGCGCCCAGCCAGACCAAGCCCAGGTTTCAGGCTTGTATCCAGCGCTGCAAAGCTTCGGCTATGTACAGGCGCACCGGGACTGAGTGCTTCCCCTATCGGGGGAAAGTCTGCTACATGTCAGTTGCAACAACTCCGCCAAGAAAACATCTGCAGTCACGTGGAAGCTTCTAGGCAAAAGCTGAGGTACAGTGTCTGGGCAAGCAAACCAAGATCAGCCAATGTGGCTCTGCCGAATCAGAGCCTCGTTGGGACAAGTTTGTTACATAAGGGACCTATGTATTTTTATTCGTATATTATATTCTGTAATACCTGCGTGAACCTTTACTTGCATCGCCCCGCACTTTGAAGCGCAGTAGGTTGAAGTAGCATGTGTGTTCTCTTGACTGCAGCTGGGGCCTGCACGTGTTTACACGCCCCGTCATGCGTTGATGCAGAGCAATTGCTCATGTAACCAAGCCTCTATTCGAGCTATCGACAGCAGTCACAAGAAGCGACAAGCGGCGGCCTAGCATCGACATGTGCGCATCGCATCCAGCTCACTGCGTGAGATGGCGCCCAATCATGGACATGTATGGAATGCCACCTGCATAGAGCCGTCTGTCTCTTTTCTGTGCCGAGCCTGCAGCTGGTGCTGCTGCACTTGGAGCCATCATCGCAGTTTTAGCTTTACTGGCAGCGACCGTTTCCGGCTGTGACGGGAGATGAGCACTTGCATCGAAAAGGAGCTGTGAAAGGCTCGAGCTTGAAGCATGTGGATTGCTTTGCAGGCCCAGGCTGCGCACAAGCTCCGTGCAAGACTCCACCGTGGAAAGGAGCGGTCGAAACTCCTGCGAAGGCTCCGATGCCACTATGCTTTGCCTCTCGCTCACAGGAGAATCAAGATCGCTGCGCTCAACATCGTGCTGCGCTTGCTGTGCTTCATACTCCTCTGCTGCCTCTGTCGCAGAGACGTAAGCGGTGAGCATGTCTAGCTCCATGTCGTCCAGGAAATCCATCTCCCGTTCTGAGAGGATGTCGCTTGCCTCCAGATTCAACGACCGCCAGGCTGCATGCGCATCACCTTTGAAGGAAGACGCCTCGATGACGTGCACAAACTCTTCCTCACTGAGGCTTCCCGAGCCGTCGGTGTCCAAAGCATGGAATGCAATCGCGACTCCACCATAGTTTGCAAAGCACCATCTGCGAAATAGGGCCAAGTTCTCAGCAACTTCCTCGTCAATTTCATAAAGCGTAATGAAGCCCAAGCCTCTTTTGTCCAAACCCAGCCAAGCTTTCGCACAGTCTCCCTTCCAGTTGATGCGTTCAGCCGCCTGCTTAAAGGCAGACCATTTGCAGAGACCGTTTCCATCCAAATCAAGGCATAACCTCCAGGCTTTGACCGGGTGATTTCCATACTTCGACAACATCGACACTTTGAAAGACAAGGCTTCGCTTGCCTTGGGCTGTTCAGATAACCATCCGACAGGCTCCCAGAGCTCCAGAAATCGCAGATCTCTCCAAGAAATCTTCTCGTTGGGCTCCCAATCCAGTACCGTAAAGAGAAACTTCGGATCGAAGGGTGGGGCCTTGTCTTGGCCGCCTAGTTTGTTGCATGCATAAACCCACGCCTTAAGATTCAAGCTGTCTGTGGAAGGACCCCCGCTTGTGGCTGTTTGCCGCAGCTTGCGTTGGTACATCTTCTCCAGGAAAACAAGCCTTTGCCAAGCTTCCTTAATGCTGCCAGCTATTTTCAAAGCCCATTCTCTGAATAAGGCCAAAGCCCTCGCCTCCTTGAACCCAAACTCTTCGAGTGAAGCACGCCCGTTTGTGATATCGAGACAGCTCCACAAAGCCGACACATCGCCACGCCACCCCATCTGTGAGCAGGCTCTGATGATGTCAGATTTCTGAACGTAAAGGTACCCATCCCGATCCAGAGCAGATCGCCAGGAGTGCATTAGGCTTCCACCCTGGCTGCCGCTTCGCAGGAAACTCATGAATGCCAAGAGTGCCTGCATGGCATTCTTCTTCTGCGCTTGAGGAGAGACGGACGTCGTACCACTCAAGTTGGCCCTGCTATTTGCTGGTCGCAGCTGCATCCGCCGTCGGTGCTGCTCCAATGCCTGTCAGCATCATCAAAACATATCAAAACATGACGTGCCAGACCGAAACCATCAGCAAAACAGTCACAGCGCACACAGCGACTTTGGTAAATGTTGAAAAACGTCGAGGTTTCAGGCCTGCTTCGAGATCAGTATCTCCTCAAAACATAATCTGCACTTCACGCTTAGCCTGTTCACCTTGTCCCAAACCACGCCCCACCTACCCTGCTGAGCAGGTTTAAAGGTCCTTCGTCATTTTCCTTGCGTGGCGATGTGAAGCAAGCGAGACCACTTGCTTGCAGTTGTGTGTTCGTTGCAGATTGCAGAAACTGAAAAAAATTCTGAGCTATCCCGGCACTGTCCCGGAAGCGTGCATGACGAGAATAATCAGGGGCGGCCGTGAACCAACACAGCTCGTTCCCCAGACCATGACTCCCCTGCAGGATGCCTGTGAGATCTGCTGACCATCAGCCAGCTAGTTTTGCGAGAATCGAGCGGCATTACGTGAGAATCTTTACATGAAAAGGAACCTGCGCAAGTGCATGCAATCAGCACACACTGATACTGGCCACACATCTTCACAAGCTAAAGACAAAGAAAGCAGCGGCGTGCCAACGCGCCCGAGCTCCCAGATGTTAGATTTGCATCTCGAAACGAACAGCTGCGAACATCGAGCGGATGCCCTCACAATATGACGGGTGAACACAGAAAAGCCCTAGCCGCATTCTACCACATCAGGCAGCTAGGTACGTAGCTACTCATCAGCACATCCGCAAGCGGTGACAGAGACAGACCGAGGAGAGCTCTGCGTCCTCTCTGCGCAAGTCCAAGTGCATCCACATGCACACCGCCCCTCATCAAACAACACAGTTCAACACATGGGTTGCCCTGGGATAGACCCGCGCGCCTTGTCAAACCAAGGCAGATCAGCTGAGGTCACATACCTCGGATGTAGACTTAGCTCCCCGATAGACTCACGTATGGACAGCATCTTGTCAGTGCTGTTCTACCTCACCACATGATGAGTACTGTGCAACAGCAACTGAGCATGGTACCCACTTTGCCTTCGATCAATGGAAGCAAAAAGAACTTCTTCGAATCCACCATACCTTTCGCCAAGCTTGAATCCAGAACCAGGTTGTTTTTTTCCTAAATTCGAGCCTCGCGTGGAAATGCTCCGCTCAGATGTGCTTACGAGTACGTAGCTCATAGTCCTATGCAAGAGCCGAGCCACCAGCCGTGCCGTGGGGCATTTTCTAGGAACTGCTCCTTGATGAAGGTGGCTTCCTCAGTCGTGGTTTGCTTCTGCTGGCGCTGGTGTGCTGCCCATATTTGGCCCTCCTGTTTTTCATATGAGCATCGATGGGAGGTACGGCACTCCTCTGCTTCTTGAAGGTGCGGCGCTCTCCCTCGGGAGGGCCCAAGTCGACAATGGTCCCACGAAGCTGAGCAACCTGACTTCGAGGGCTAAACTGTGCGCCGCACGGGTCTGACAACATGTGGGGATGCTGCCATTCTACCAGAAATTGGCTCGAACATCAACTTTGCTGTAGCCCATCCGAAGCCTGCACGCTTGTCGAGCAGAAAGACCATGCGCAATCAATCAGCCGGTTAAAAACCCACAGGTTGAGCTTCAAAGTCGGACTAACTTTTGGCTTCATTCCCTGTTCTTCGTTGCGCCCCAGATCTGAATCTTCCCCGGACTCGGACTGAATGACGGAAAAAATGGCAAACCTTCCACATGCCAGGCGCTGCAGGAGCGTTTGGAGCACCTTTGACTTTCGCTGACGTGTTCAAGACCTGCTAAGCCGCTAAGATTTAAGCCGGGGCATTTGCTGAGCAAGGGTAGTCGGGCAAACGTGCGATTGCGTGCCCGGGCACTGCTAGCCTGACCCCCACGCCACCAGGTGCTAAATGGTCCTCAATCTATACAACCATGCCATGGAACCTGATTATTCATGTGCTTTCAGCGTGACATTAATGCCCAAAGCGAAACCCTTCAACTTGCACATGACAACTACGAGGACCGAGCAGCCATATCCTCAGTACTGGAGAATGTCTCAGCACACCAGGCACGGAAGGCTGCCCAGAGGTCAGCGCATTTCCCATCCACCTGCACAGGAATGTGAGCAAACATGGCATCTACTTTCTCCTCATGGGCCTCGTAGAGGGTCAGGAAACCGGACTCGTCAGCCTAGGCACTAGCCCAGCACAGGCATGATGGCTGATGACTGAGCGTGTATCCAAATCAGGACTTGCGGCGTCTATCTGCGTGAAGATTCCTTCGGCATCTCCGGTAAATTGCAGCCTCATGTGCGAAGCTCATGATTGAGCATGGTGGACATCTGAGACGTTTCCTCGTGTCAAACCGCTTCGAAGTTGGAGCACATGTCAGACTGAGACCTCTGCTTCGTGCAGGACTGTCAACACAAGCCAAGAAGCCTTCGCATGGCAGTGATGAAATCCTCCGCAGGTTCGCACCACGGGAGACTCTCTGCTGAATTTGTGGCACTTCCGCTCCTCAAACCGCCATTTAGTTTGGCTACCGTATACAGCAAGACGTTGCGGGAATTCCGATTCGCCAGCGGCAATGGCACCCCCACCCCACCCAGTCTGAAACAAAGCGACTTGGGGCAGCTTCCCCCCTCTCCCACTCCATACCCCTGCAAACAAAGGGACTTACAACGACAACACAAAGGTCACACCTTTCTTGACATCTCCTTACAGTACCAGGGAGTAGCACTCTGTAGAAAGTCTTTCACGCTTTGATGGAGCATGTCTGCGAATTGGGTAATGCTGCAAAAATTAAGGCACTGTGCTTGATTACCAAATCCTTTCCGATATCAAGATGTCCTGGCTACTACTCGTGCGAGTATTTACAATCACCTCCAACATCGCTGAAGCCTTCGGCAGCCATGGCCCGAACCACAACAATGAAAACGATTTGCTTGGCTTGTTTTGGCTTGGCTTCAAGGGTGCCGGGCTAGTATCTAGGGTGGTGCCCGACGCAAACACGGATCCCCCAAGCCTTCAAAGCCAACACCTCGACATAAAGCCAAATTCGCGGGGCAGATAGTAGGGATTCGCGATAGGCGAAGCTACCGTTCACATAGCCTGGTTCTTGCGCAAATGCCTGTAACTGTCGAGGGGCATTGAGCAACCCTATAAGGAAGCAGCATAACAAGAAACACCCAAAGACAGTAGTAAGTAGTATAAGCCGAACAAACAACCGAGCGCAAAGCCAAAGTGAAGCAGAAAAGCAGGGGAAGTAAGGGACCAGGGGAGTGCCACACTAAAGTCAAACTGAAGTCGCAAAGCTAGGCCAGCCTTCCGCAAGAAATAAAACACGCACAACAACAAGCGAAAACGCATGTCAACTGTAACAAACAAAGCTCCCTAAATCTGCTACAAAACATGTTTTAATTTTCCGACCTCCAGGGACACCTGGCCATCGCCGTCTTCAGCGGTGTCGAAGAAGCGAAGCCAGGCAGGAAGCACATGACCAGCAGTATTCCTTGAGCTCATGCTTCTTACGCAAGCAAACGTCGGAAGCACATCCGTCATCCAACCTGTGACCTAAATAAAGACACAGTCGAGCAGCCGCAGAAATGCTGCCAAGTAGTCCGCACCATCATGCATCATCCGGCACAGAGTGTATTCGTAGCTCTGATTCAGTTCTGATTATAACAACTCCATGCCATCCGCTGGGTTCGGAGTGGAGGTGTCAGGCCATCACATGTGTAACGTGTGTTCGGGCCCAAGTCTTCAGCGGGCGGCAACATGCGAGTGATCAGTCTGAACCTTTAACTGTCAGGAGCGGTTCCGAGACATCGGCTTTCAGGTAGAGGAGACCGCAGCCCTCACCTCGGGCATAGCCGTCCCCACCTCAGCAACACACGCTGCCGGGCCGTGCCGAAGGACTTGTGCAGGCGACTGTTCTGCTCAGTGTGCTGCTCTCATTGAAAGTGAAGCATCTGCCCATTGTTGACAGCATATGCAGTCCGCACCTGAGTGTTGCAACGCCAACAGCGCATGCCTCACATGCCCTAGCGCAGGATCTGACATGTCCTGGCACGCTTTATTGTCGGGTCGACTGTCTGACGATAAGAAATCGGCCTGTCAACCGTTTCTCTAAACCGGCATGCGTGGCATTTTCAGCGGAGATCGGCCAAGGATTCTACGGCTGGGTAAGAGGGTGGCAAGATACAAACGCACAAGCAACCGATGTACATTCAATCAACATGCTGGCTGATCATGTCATAGCTCGGACATCGTCCCGGCTTATCACTGTAAATCGCGTCCTTTGGTCACTTCGTTCTCAAGGAAAATTGCAGGACTTCTTTCAGCAATGGTCGTCCGCATTGAGGTAATGACAAACCGCGCAACTCGAATACATAACCGCTTTTCAGGCCGCAGAAGCAAATCTCTAGCAACCCGCAACCGGTAGCATGGTTGCAAATATCTCCGCCGTCGCCTCATTTCAAACTCACCACAAAACTGCGCTATAGAGCCTCAGCAGCTGACGTAAAGATGTACATTTCGCAATAAAGAAAAACCCAAGCCCGAAGGGCCCAAGTAGGGGATTTAAGAGATTGAAAGAAATCCTACGAGACACTCGGCGATCCCCGTTTAATGCCGTTTTGAGGAAATCCCGGTGTTATTGTTTGGCACTTGTAGCGTGCTACACCGCTGTAACTCTCGGCGCAGAACGCAGGAGTGATCAAGGCAACCTCCCCAAACATTGCATTCGGCTGTACTTCTATACATCCGAGCATCATGCCAGGACATCTGGTGGGTTTTGCGTCAAAGAAGCTATAGTGTCAAGAGAACTGACTAAACTCATCAAAGTATAGTGCTACTCCTGTCTTCCCAAAGGTATGTAGTCCGATGCCGCGAACACGCTTCCCGTGATCTGCGACTGCTCGCTTATAAACCTTTCAAAACAGCCTTTAATTACTCAGTGCCAGAGCCGGCAACGGAAATGGCAGCAGCTTCGCTAAAGCTATGGAAAAGTAGTCACGATCCACAGATATCCTGGACACTTCAAGCAAAGCCTCAACGTCTTCCACGTGTTTCGGTAGACCAGGGTTCTGACACAAAAAGAATGTTGAACACGCATAGACTTGTAGGCGAAAGCACCATCAATGGTATTTTTACCTGAGTGGTGCCTTGCATTCTTGTTGAGTCCAGGCAGTACATGCTACACTAGTACGTAAGCCGTTGTTTGTGAGTTTTGCGCATAATGTATCATATGCATAAACTCACAAGCTGTTTAGCAGCGGCTTCCCCACCAGTTGCTGAAGAACACATCGATGCCTGCACGTGACGTCCATCAAGAAAACCTCATCAAACAGAAGGCCTCGTCTTCGCTTGGGCCTATAGTCAACACTTAATCACTTAGTTCAGTTTGGGGAGGATGCAGACGAATCGAAGGCCAAAAGCCAAATGCTGCCAGACGTTAACGTACACTTCCGCCTTCAGACCACTGCCTGTGGTCCCATCTTTGATGTAATTCTTGAAAAGCTTCGATCAGATGGAGTGAGTCACATAGACGTGGTGGCGTAGTGCATCTGGCAGTTTCCAGTTTCATCTGCCCGAGGTCTTCTCCCGGTCCTGCGATTGATCGGCATGCCGTCGGCAGTGAGGCACAACCCACGGAGCCAGGGGCCCTGGAGTCCTACGGTCCTTCGGCTTCAGGTAAACTTACGAACCTGCAATGGCGGTAGGTCCTTCAATGTTTCTTGAGCAAACCATAGCCAGGACCAAGCCGCGAAGCACATCACGGACTTTTCTTGGATACGTCCTCCTTTTCGATTGTGTAGAGAGGCTGTCCCTGAAGGCATTCCAACTGCATTGCGATGCCGTCGCCGCCAAGGGGCCCGAACAACTTCTGACACTGCAATTCCTGAGTCCTGGGACCGGAGCCATCAACTCTGTTGGAACTTTGTGTCGACACACCGTTTCCGCTTCAGCGCCCTGCTGCGTGACACCTGCTCTGCTAGGCCGGAAATGCCGGGAGTCTGGGCTGCCCGGACGAACCCACAGGCACTGTCTTTCCCTCTGCCCGGCTCCACTCTCACTCGCACTTTCCTTTCGTTGACACTTCTTCACTGACTCACCCTCATGCACTCACCGTGCAGAAGGGTGTCCATGCATTTCGGCGGGCAATACCGGCCTCTTATCACGTCGGATAGGTTTACTGCCATGTCTCTTGGCGAGGTGCTGCATGATGTGACGAAAACACTTGCCTGAGCCACCAGCATGGCAATGTAGGTGCCCGGACCTGGCGGAGACAGGCAACAAAACCAAACAGTAAAGTCCGAGTCAGATAGAGATAGTCAGGGACGGACAGCCGCCGTTTCGGAAACCAACATGACCGCCAGGCCTATTTGGCAGCAAATGCCTCCAGCGACTGCCTCTTGCAGCCTGCATGAACGTGCACTCCCAACCGTCAGCAGCACCCCTGTCAGAACCTCTTTGATATCTGTTATCTTTTCGATGCTGCCGGGGCGTCATGACAGTTTGCCGTGCGCTGCACTCGCCCCACGGCCACGAGTTCAATTGGTGCAAGCAGGGCCAAACTGCACATCCGGCTGTCCGGGTGTTGTCACAGCTCCGTCGGCTACATACCTCTATTGTAAAAAAGCTCCAGCGCAAACTGCTTCGCCGGCCACTTGCCAGTGTCCTGCAAGCACTTCCGAGCTTGGCTACAAAAGATCACCCTCAGAACGTTCTCTACAGAGAAAGCAATGACACGTCGGCTGTTGATGGCAAGCAACCGCCATTTCTCGCAGCAGAACCACATTGTGTGCAAATGCAGCCACGCCGGGCTCCAGCTGAGCTGATCTTGCAATGCGGATTGCACCCTCGTTCAGCTGCCCTGAGTAAATGTTGGCGACACCCAAATTGTTCTCCAGGTAAGCCTTCGAGCACAACTTCGGAAAAGATTTGAGACGGAAGCATGACATGCACACTGTTGTCCACCGGGCGCCGCGGCATGAGCAATCATGCACGTTCTCAAGTGGTTTGGAGATGGTTCCGTCTCTGCAAGTTGTTTAGCTCAGCCGGGGCCGGCGGCCGGCGGGCAGGCAGCTTGACACTCGGCTATGCCTCCATGAACCAAAGACTAGCTGCTATCTGCTGAGGAGCTGTCGCATGTCCCCTCCCCTCGACGCGCATTATAAGATTGTCGAATAAGTGACCCGGCGAGAAATGGGCTATGAATGCTTCCTGGAAGCATTTGTTGGATCGTACTTGAGGCCGAGCTCCAGGGCCTCGAGAGCTTCTTGCATCTTTCCGACGTTCAAGTAGGAGTAGCCTTGCAAGGCGATGAAGCAAACACAGAAACAGCTGCCAGCTGGAAGACCCAAAGCTTGCGATACGTAAATTCTCCTGGTGGCCGAGGGCATTCAAACCATAAGGCACATCCTCGTTGCGGCGTAATCCTTCCTTGATCGGGTCCACGGCTTCGGCAAATCGCTGCTGCAGAACCAGAGAGAAACCTGGAAACTAGACACTTCATCAAGCTCCTCATTTTGGTGTCTTGCATAATTACAACATCACATCTCGTGCTGACTAAGGTCCATAGTCGATGTACAGAGAGAAGATGTTGTGAGAGCCGAAACCCAAAGCATGCCTTAGCATGACCCTGCAGGCAGAACGAAGACTTCCCCTGACGACTCCGCTCCACGGCCAGGAGCAAAGAAACAAGCCTGCCTGCACTCAACATACTTCAACTTCGGCACCCAGAGAGAATCTTCTGGAACTTCTCCTCAGCCTCTCTGGCACGGCCCGTTTCCAGCAGGATTTGGCCGATGCAATACTGCGTGAGCCCAGTGCCGTCCTCAGCGCTTGAAATGCCTTTGATTATGCTTCACCCCATTGCTCTTCTGCAGAGAATGGACAATCAGTAGTGCAGTATGCCCTGAGCCTGCGGATCGAAAGCGGGCCACTCATGTGCATTATGCATGTTCGTCATGTTCACTGATGTTCACACAATCTCTTCCCACATCTCCAAACCCCAAAACAACAAATGTGCTCGCCCGGGCACATAGATTTGCTCAGCAGCCTCGAAATGGAACAATGCCTCGTCGAAGCGTTCCATTTTGTGCAGCACTGTCCTGAGAAAAGACAGGCTTCCTGTACCAAAAGCCTTGGCCATGCTTTCGGTTTAAGACGGGAGAGGTTTGGCTTGGCAGGCGGCTATGCCTCACGACCAGGAAGCCGAAAGTGCAACATGCCCATGCCAAGGGTCCCGAACTGGTGACGCGCCTTGGTGGACTGCGGGTAATTTTTTGCATCTGCACCGAACAGGAGCTCACGCGAAGACCATTGATAGGTCCGCATCCTCGCGAGGACAGCGAAAACGATGAGCATAGCGGCGAGCAGCATCTTGAACCAGCGAAACTTAGCGTGTCCCTCCACTGGCCGCTGAACCACCGCACCCTCCGTATGCATCTCAGGAACTTTGCCCGGTGTACACATCGCGCCGATGACGATTGCTGCACCAATGTTGCAGGGATACAATAAGCGCTCGCCGACTGTAACACCAACAACAAAGAAAAGGTTGGAGGCGGGAACAAACGGTATAATCATGTTGCTGAGACCTATCAACACCAATCGCTTCCTCTTCGCAAATGCCCATGCAGCCAGAGACAACAGACTCAGGTACGCAGCAAGGATGGCGAGCATCCGAAGGTCTTGCCAAGTACCTGCCAGGTCTGGCAAGGCATTGTACGAATAGTCCCAGGACAGGACCCATGGAAATACCATGAGCTGCGCATACTTGGCATGGAAATAAAGATAGGTAGCTGACCGCACGAACAGATCGCTCCGGTATTGGACAGGTGCATCCACGAACGAGAAGCCAGCCGATGTGCCTGAAGTTATCCAGTTTCGTCCGAGAAATACAGCGCAGAAAGCACCAACGAGGGGAAGTGCACCACTCAATGGCCGAGGCCCCAACAGTTCAACTACTGCGAGATGGAGCAAGACGCAGAAACCACTTTCTTTGCAAAACCCGCCCAATACTGCAAGGACAGTTACCAAGCTCACACGCCACGTGTGGGAAACAATCCCACGCCGCTGAAGCGGGTTCCAAGACAAGCAGGCAACCAACCAACAGCACGTGGCCATCGAGTCAGCTCGCCCTACCAGATAGATCGCATTTTCCGCATGCACAGGATGAACAGCAAACAGGGCAGCGGCTAGAAAAGCTGGGCACGGTGCGACCTTCAGTCGCCGGAGCACCAACACTAGCAAGATGGAGTTGGCGGCATGAACTGCAACGTTGAAGGCACGCAGCGGCTGCGGCTTGAAATCCCAAGAATTCAACCAATACTGTGCCACATAAGAGAGCACGACCAGCGGTCGATAGGACTTATGAGTCCAACCACCTTGTAATGAGTTGCCCCAGAAATCGTGCCGCAACAGCTCCAAGAGAGGTGTGTCCCCCCGAGCATCAGCATTCCGAACAGCCGCGAACAGTTCGTCGATGTACCTGAACTCGAGACAACCTGAACCTGATGCTGTACACCGGCGTCTCAACCCCGAAAACTTCACTAAAGCCCCACAGATCTAATGACGTACCCGCTATCTGCACCCAGGCTTGTGCAGCTCCGGCACCATTCGCTATAAGCAACACAGGGTGCAAAAACCATGCTGAGCGTTAGTACTCCCAGTAAAACCAAAGCCCAGCTCCTTCTGAAAAGCAGAGTGGGGAGTGAGGCAGCTGCATGGCCGGAAGTGTTGTCAGCAAAGCATGCCTTCTTGCATTCCGCTGCCTTTGGCTCCACGTGTTGACTAGCGAGCTGATGAAACCGTTGCAGCAAGTGGCTGTTGAAGTTCGGCTCAGATCGAAGCGCCTTCTCCAAACTCCTTTCCACAGACTCGATCACATAGCCCGGCACTGCAGCGCAGCGCAGGTGTTGAGAAATCAACAAGTGGAGCTCCTCGATCTCTTTTGACCTACTGCTGGAAGTGCCATCAAGGGAAAGAGCCATTTCGACTCTTGAGTTCTGAGCTGCTGGGAGAGCAAGTCTTCGAAAGATGAAAGATTCGTGCGAATTGCATAGATCTCCAAAATGCTCTGCCTACCAGCGCCTACCTCACATGACCCATGAGATTGACGCTGCTTCCGCCCTCGAACGCAAAGGCAGAGACCACCAGGTCTTCTCCCTCATCTGTGTTCAGGTCCACATCTCTAGATGCAACGAGCTTCAAAGCCGTCGCTAAGGCAGACCCTGCGGCTACATCAGGTAAATGCCATGTTGACGCCAAACACATCAACGCTCATTGACTCATTGACTAGTTGTTGCACAGTCAACTTGACATGCTGGACGGTTTGCAGGACTCTTTGGCTGGCCTACAAATGCCCAGTGCACTTGCCCAAAACCATGAATCTCTCCCTGTTCTGCTCGAACCCAGCTCTGGAAGCCTGCCAACGTTCAAATGCTCTAGCTGCCCCACGTTTCGTGGTCGCAGCCACTGCATTGCAACCTGGCAAAGACGATCGAGCTGCGAATTGTCTGTCAACAGCATCAAATTCAGGGAAATGACGCGATGTAAAGCAAGCTGCACAAGCTATCACCGCATCCGCATAAAGATGCAACTGACAAAATGACAAACAGGAACAGCACGAGCCTGACTATTCCATGTGAGCCGATTCTATTGACGATCGCCAAGCGCCACCAATACTGCTGTGATACAAGGAAAATGTTCGTGCAAAGCGCTTGGGCGCTGCGCCAAGCGAGCGGAGTAGTTTGGATGCTTCTGTAGACATTACTTCAAATCCAAAGTCTACTCTTGGTTGCGAGGGGTAGCCGGGCTGCGTTTGGACGTCCTGTTGCAAGTACTCCCGCGCCCAGCCGATACTAATCCTAGCCAATGCGGGGGTGGAGGACCTCTTCTGCTATTCTTGCGGATACCAGCTCTGTCTTGCTATCCAGGCGAAAAGATTACGCGGTGGAGTGGGTCATTATGAGGATTAGCCAAGCTTTCAATGAGTTATTGAATTTGTTCAGAAAGGATGGCTTGGGAAGGCAAGGCAAGGTTGGCTGTTTCGCTCTTAACCGAACTGTTTTGAGAGTTCGGGGTCCTGGAGGAACAAGAGGCTTTAATCTTATAACCCTGATTTCGTGGTAATGGTTGGCTTGGGAAAATTATTTATTTTGGGATTTAATCTGTCATTTATTTGTGTTTTCAATCTGTCACAGATCTGTGATCAGCCATGTCGGTG
>BGNK01002187.1:21043-74981 GCA_003297005.1 Symbiodinium sp. clade A Y106 | reverse complement strand
GGGGGGGGGCGTCGGCGAACCGAGAACCGGGATCATACCCTTGTTATTCAGGGTTACCGGCAACTGGGCTTTGGAGTACCATACTTTAATACTTTTTGCTTAAAGGAACCATTATGAAATGAAAGTTTATACTTTTTTCTCTCTGGTTACTTAAAAGCCCAGGCAACCTAAAGGGTTTAGGGTGAAGGGTTGGGTTTAGGACTTGAGAGTCTCATTGATAGGGTTTTGGGTTGCTGCTTCATAGCCCAAAGGGTCCTACGTACTGTTATGGGGGGGAAACTTCCCCAAATCATAATAGTAATTCCTTATTCCTTATATAGAAACCCTACATTCTACTATATAGGTGCTTTGGACCCTTTGGGTAGATGTTCAGGGTTTCGGGTTTAGAAGTTTCATCGGCATTTAGGCTCACGGCTTAGGGTTAGGCACCCGGTGGATGCATATCAACCCGCAGCTCATTCTTCCAAGCTTCTGGCCTTTACTTTCGGGTCTCAGATTTGGGATTTTGGGTTCAGGGACTCTGGTTTCGAATTCAGGGTTTGGGACAAACGAGCTTGGAGTAGGACTTAGGTGTGAAGTGTGAGTTTCCTGCCGAATGACTAAAATAGGGTTCTACTAAGACGTACCTAGTGGTACCAAAGGTAAATGTACAAATTGTTCAGGGTCATGTCCTTTTTTTAATGTACATTGGTTAGTGGTGGAGGTTTCACATCGTAGGTCAACTGACCGTGAAAGCTCTAAGATCTTGCAGACAGGGTTCAGGTTAAGTGTTTATGTTTCAGGGTCTAGGTAGTGTTTGAAGTTTGGAGTTCAAGGCAGTATAGTGAACCCCAGAAAGTTGGAACATCGATTTAGGATGATTCATGCTGGGGTTCCCTTTACTTTACTTTAAGGGCATGAGGCTACTGACGTTCCAACTTTCTGACTTCTACTATATTGTTCTTTTGCATAATCATACAGCATATTCTTATTGAGTAGTACAAGCTTTGCCCCCCTTCCTAGCAACGCCCTCCAGGGCCCATTTTGTCCTACTACAAAGGTTCGGACAGTCATAAACAGTCTAAGTACTGAGGCCCCTATATTGCACCTTTCGCTCAATGCCCCTAAATGTAACAGAATTAACAGCAAACGGCCTGTTTATCCCACTGGATCATTCACGTACTTCCTGGCTGCAGGAAGCTACTGCATTCTTACATCGGAAGGCGGAGAATCAAGAGGCACCGACAAAGGGAACTTGAGTGCAACACCTGTTATGTAACTTTCCTAAACCATACATCCTTGAATCCCTAAACCCTAATAGCTTTTATCAACCTGATGCAAAATGGGTCCCCGATGTGTCGCCCTCTTTACCCTAATGCCATAAACACTACACCTAAATCACCTAAACCCTGCAAGGAATCCCAAACAAGCCTTGAACTCTGCAAGAAGAGCCCTTGGGCGTCTCATATTTGACTACGGGCTGCAATGAGGCAGGGAGGTAGGTAGGCACGTAGGTAGGCACGTGTTGTCTATATTTGTCTATGCCTTCGTCTAGTAATTATGCATGTTGGTGTATATACGAGGCTTTACTGCCCCGCTGCCCCTCTTAAACGTCCCTCCGGCACAGCAAGGCAAAGCCCGAATCTGTTCGAGTGTCTCCTGTTGCTCTCTAACCTTGAATACCCTGACCCTTAATCCTCAACCCTTTTGCAAGTCCTAACGCCAATCTTTACACCCCTTCACCCTGAAACCTGAACCATTGAGCCTTAAACCCTAAACCCCTGACTCCTGACCCATCCACCCTCAAACCTTATAGTAGCCCATATATTTGCCCTTATACTTGCCCTTATAGTCTTATAGCATAAACCTTATAGTAGCCCTTATGCTTGCCCTTATTGTTCTTGCAATCTTTCATTACCCTTATACATTCAGGGCACTCTATCATGAAGCTGGCTTGGTGTCCGGAATCTGGGCCTGCAAACTGGGCCGAAAACCTCAACAAAAAGCTGCTTAACGGTCAACGTTGCTTGTGCCCAGCTCNCAAACTGGGCCGAAAACCTCAACAAAAAGCTGCTTAACGGTCAACGTTGCTTGTGCCCAGCTCCCCCTAAATGATTGAACGCACCGGCTGGACGCACACTTGGACTACAACGCTAAAGGGCAGTGAAAATGCTTATCATGGGGCCTGCCCTCACCCTAATTAGCATTGTAAAACCCAAACGGGGTGTAGGGTCCCACGTAGAGAAGGGCTGGGACCCACCGGGTCCCACCGCGTCCCACCGAACCCGATTTGGGTCCCACCTAAAAGACCTGGAACCCACCGGGTCCCACCGAGCCCAATTTGGGTCCCACCGTTGGGCTGCTTTGTGCTCCCATCCTTGTGACCAGATTTGGTTCCCGTGTTCGAGTTCCGGTTTCAGAGTCGCTCTGCGGACCCCAAAATTGGACCCATGCACAGTATTATATGAGAATGCAATCAGCTTACATGCCCTGTCTAGGGCAAGGGCAAATTCTGCAATGTAGGGCCATGTCGCAGCAAGCTACGTGCGAGCTTTTAGTCTAGTCTAGCAGCTGGCACGTTTGGGCNCTTCGTTTCTGGGACCGCTTTCTGGGCAGCTTTCTTAATGCCAGCAGTAGCAAGGTCACCAGTTTACGGGCCGCGCTGCGGGCCGAGTTTTGGAGCCACAGAAACTCCACATTTTGGGAGCCACAATGTCGGCCCCAATCATTTAGATCACTTGTTGGGCTGCTTTGTGCTCCCATCCTTGTGACCAGATTTGGTTCCCGTGTTCGAGTTCCGGTTTCAGAGTCGCTCTGCGGACCCCANTAGATCACTTGTTGGGCTGCTTTGTGCTCCCATCCTTGTGACCAGATTTGGTTCCCGTGTTCGAGTTCCGGTTTCAGAGTCGCTCTGCGGACCCCAAAATTGGACCCATGCACAGTACTTGGCCTTGGATATAGTATAGTTGCCTTAATAATAGCCCTAGTTACTAGGTCCCATGATCCTCCAAGTAAGGCTCCCTAAACCCCAAACCCCTATAAACCCTATATGCATAATACGGAATATGCCATAATTTGGTTTCGGGTCATTAAGGTAATGCAAGAGAAATATCATCAACCGTAGCAGTCCACACCCTAAACCCCGTTAAACGAACCCTTGTACCCTTATAGATCCCTTTAAAGGAACCCTTGTAGATCCCTTTAAAGGAACCCTTATAGATCCCTTATGGCAAGTGCTCTGTCAGGGCCCCACTCGCGTAGACGATCTCTTTGCGAGCCGCTGCTGCCCAGAAGCTGCAAGTGGATCCCAGTGATTTTTCAGACTGCGGGTTTAGGGTTTAAGGGTTTGGGTTTAAGGGATTTCGGACTATAGGTTTAGGGTGCTCGGGTTTTAAGGGTATAGGGTTTATGGTTCTGTGAGAGGTGTTTTCAAGGGATCGAAAAGGGTTCTGTCAGGGTTCTGTGATGAGGGGTTTGGTAGTTTAGGTTGGGCACTGCCCCCACTCTGTAATAGTTGGGTAATGTTAATTACACAAATTGCATATAGCCCTTATTATGACCCCCACTACAAACTCTTACAGGGTGGGGGCAGTACTCAAGGTTTAGGGGTTGGGTCCCTGGTGCTTAGTAGGGAATGGGGGAATGCGTTATAGGAGGCGATTATCGGGCTAAACCGTGGGTTTAGGTTTTAGGGTTTAGGGATTTCTAGGGACTACTATAGGTATCCGTTCCCCCATTCCCTACTAAGCACCAGAGAGTTGGGTTGCCAGGGCTTTGGTTCTTCAGGGTTTAGGGTCTTTGTTATGGGTTTAGGGTTTAGGGGAATCGAGCTCCTTCAATGCCATCCTGAGGTTCCTCACCCAGACAGCCCAATATACTCCTTGACTGAGGATCATCCCGCGATGGGTATAAAGCGGTTCGAAGTATGAGTTTAAGCTCAGTACTAATTCAAGGGGTGTGGTGCAGGCTGTGCAATCCGCAATCCGGTATCCATTGACAGGGAATATCCTCGAGATATACCCGATCTTCTATGCAGTGTCCCTAGATCCTGGATGGTAAACCCCAACCCCAAAAAGCCCAAGATAAATCCGGAAGCCATCCCTCAACTTAAAGAGAACTCCCTCAATTAAGACCCATATAAAAGACCGGGTGCCCCTTTAGAACCTTTTCAACCCAAACATCTCCCATCTGAGACACATAGGTGGTTGTCAAAATTAAGGTCCCTTTTTGGGTACCCTAAATAATAGGTGCCGTATTATAATAGGGACCCAAAAAGGGACCATAATTTTGACAACCACCCACATAGAAATAAGAGAACCCAAACAAACTCGTAAGCATCCTAAGCACTGAGCCATATAACGAAAATCCGATGAACCCTCGATTTAACTCGATTAAAAGCCCTTGTAGAAACCCTTGTAAAACCCTGAAAAGGCCTGTAACAATCTTCGTAGCACTTAGTCAAAACACCCCTCGTAAACAGTTCTTTTAAAGCCAATGAAACCTTATAAACCCTAACCCCTATGCAACCTTTACAGAGCCTACAAAAACGGATAGGGGCCATATAACACCATGTCGCGCAAACAAATCTCCTATCAAAGGCTCCATGTAGCTATATTCTTTGGCCTTAAAGTGGCTATATAGGAAACCTCTTACGACCCAAGTATACATTGCTTGGGTACCTAGACCCTGAGGGCTATAACACCCAACCCCAAATCCTAAACCCTAAACACTACCTTAACCCGGAATAACCTACCTTTTTAAGGACTTATATAAGGAAATCATAATACGGAACCCTAAAAAGGATTATTCAGGGTTAAGGCAAACCCTAAACCCAACCCTACGCTCGGCGAGTACAAGGTTCGCCGGCGCGGCGGACGCCGGAAAGGCTACAAGCCGACCTCGGGTCCAAGCACAGCAGGGTGTGAGGGGGTTGACCTGGGGTTTAGGGTTGGGTTTTGAGGGGTTTAAGGCCTACGTTTGGCTCCCTATGCCCTAGAACTTTGAACCCGACAAGCCTAAACCTCGGGTTGTAGGTTCGCATACGGTAGGGTTTATAAGATCCTTCGTTGCACAGAGGATGCACAAAGAGGCTGGCAGACCCAGTCTCAGCTTCCACCCAAAGGGTTGCGAGGCTGCGACCGGAGATGGGGGATGTGCAACATCAGGTACTACTACTACCACCACTACTACTACTACTACGACAACCACTGCGACGACGATTACTACTACTTGTACTACTACTACTACTACTACTACTACTACTACTACTACTACTACTACTACTACTGCTACTACTACTACTACTGCTACTACTACTACTACTACTACTCCTGCTGCTGCTACTAGTTCTGCTTCTGCTTCGGCTTCTGCTTCTGCTTCTGCTTCTGCTTCTGCTGCTGCTGCTGCTACTACTACTGCTGCGTCTACTTTTGCTCCACTTCCACGGCGACACGAATCTTAAAGCTGTGTCTGAGCAATACTGACAATAGGTGGACATGACGTAGCAGATCTCGTCGCTACGCAAAGCTCAAAGGACATGTTAAGCTAAACAAGCAGGCGACGGGAATAGGGCTTCCTAGTAGTAGAGTAGGCAACCTTTAACCTTGTGGGGTAGTATAATCCCTATATGATCCTTATATTATGAAAAAGGTTAACCTTTGGTTCCCCCTGATACCCGACAAGTAGGGCTTAGAAGTTGAGGTCGTAAGGTTTTAAAGGGGCCTGGCATCTCCCATCCTAGGTTGACTTGACATCCGGGAGCCAGCATGCCCAACGGCCCAACGCGTTCCTTTTCGCTCGAGATGCCGGAGAGTTCATTAGGAACCCTACCCAAACTCGAACTCGAACAGTTCCAGTTCGAGTTCGAGTTCTACGCTCTGCATTAAGATGAGATATCGAGTTTCTCGTTTCGGGCATAGGCTTGAGGACTAGGAGAGACGGCGATAAGAGATCGGACTTCTCGCTATGGGGTTACAAGAGAGTCAAGACGTTTCAGGCTTTCTGCTCACTATTGTAAACAGTGACAAGGGCCTGCGCCGGGGCCGTAATTCAAAGAACTACTCTAACATTGCCGTCGATCCCTCAGTCCTTTGCGCAACGTCTGTCGGGCCTAGGTAACGACCGAAACGGGGTTGACGGCATTGCAGTTGTTTGGTTCGACTCATTTGTGAGGATCCCGCTGTAGCAGTAAAGTTCTCCCCAAAAGCCCAAAGCGAAAACGGCGAGCATGCGATGGATACTTGAAAGGCGGTGGGCTGGTCAAAGCTACTGGTTCATGAAGCCGCTGTGCGATGTTGTTGGACCTTCCAGCGCTGTGCGTTGCCGCAAACAGCACAGAAGGTAGACACGAAGCACGGCGTAGCACCCCTTAGAGGCACAGGCTGCTTTAAGACCCCAAGTAGTAATAATGTTGCTGTGTGTACATGTCTTTAACTCTGCTGCTAAGAGTACTGAGTACTCGTTGATTACGATGTTTACATTTACTTTAAGTACGACTACGACTACAAGTGCAAATTTTGCTGCAAGAACAATAAGATTAGCAGCAGCAGTTGTTCCTGTGTTCATGACCGGCGTCACCAATATCACTTCTACTGCAGCTACCACTGCTACGACGACGGCGACGGCGACGACGACGACTGCCACGAATGACGATTACTGCTGATTTTACCACTTCTACTGCTACTGCGACCCAGTGAGCGAAGACACATCAGTTATTAAGGTATATACTTCAAAACAGGTAGAACACTTCATCGCTCCTTGTCATGGTTTGGGTTAGGGTATATTCGGGTATTGGGCTTTCTGGGTACTGTTGCTGCTACGGCTACTGCTCCTCCTCCTACTACTGTTCCGACGATGGCGACTATTACAACTACGACGACGATCGTTGCTGGTGCTGCTGCTACTACAACGGCTGTAGTAGTAGCAGTAGTAGTACTAGTACTAGTGCGTGTACGTATTGCGTAGTACCTATAGTACATATATAGTACGTAGAACGTAGCTAGTAGCAGCAGAAACAGTAGCGGTAGCAGTAGCAGCAGTAGCAGCAGCAGTAGCAGTAGCAGTAGAAGTAGCAGTAGCAGTAGCAGTAGCAATGTACGGCCATCAGAGCAATTACCCAAGCATCACAAGGGACTTGCTCCTTGAATCAGATTTGTGATGGCTCGTTGAAGACACGAAGATCGGGTGAAAGAGCTTATCCGCAGGTTTTTGGTCAGGCAATCGGAGGACCAACACAGACCCGCTGCCCTTTCTTTCAGCCCTTGGAGGCCAGTACTCCTCAGCTCGTGGAGCAGAAACACGAAAATCGAACACCTCGACCCCAGCGTAAACCTGAAACAGCGTGGCGCAGGGCTCCGAACATGTAGTAATTGTATCCCATTGCCTTACATGAACACTACATGTTGCTGCCATGGGAAATAACCCCCAAAAAAACTTATTGAGCAAAACCTTATACCCTAAACTCTAAACCCTAATCCCTAATCCCTAATCCCTAAACCCTAAACCCTAAACCCAAAAAACTTATTGAGCAACTTAAGGCCTCCACAGGACCCCCAGTCTGAAGCTCAGCGCTCCTAAGATTCCCCTAAGGGTCCTTTAAAGGACCCAAGAATTAGGGTCCCTGTAAAGGGCTCTATACGGGTTTAGAGGAGTTTATAGTGGGTTTTAAGGGTCCTTTAAAGGACCCAAGAATTAGGTACTTAGGTTTAGGATAGTAGTTATGTAGCTCAATATTTAGGAGAGTATCTGATTATTAGGTACTTGGACCCTTAGGGTTCTATCCGAAAGATTGAAATTCCGGTGCAGAGCTTCGCTTGCGAGTTGTTCCATCTTCACTGCTGGGGCTCCTCCAAAGATTGCTTATTAGGCTAGTTTGATGTAACAAGCATCCCAAACAGGCTTTAAACTAAATTTGCAATTCCCTACTCAAGTCTCTCAACTTCTCCAGGACTAAGCCATGGAAAATCACCTCAACCTTACATAATTGGATGCTTAAATTTCTCAACATCACCGTGCTGAGAGCACTAAAGTCACTAAAGATTTGGGCTTATAGGACTTGCTGCAGCTAGGATTCTTCTTTCTTGGTGTAATACTAACCCCCGTCTGATATTGTCCTTAACCCTAAGCCCTAAGCTTTAGCTTTGAACCTTGTTCTTCCGGCCCCCTCTGACGGCACATCCCACATAAAGCCCTGGCTTTAGGGTTTAGGGTTTAGGCTCTTGAGGATACCTGTTCTAGGCCTTGGTCCGGATGGCTTGGAATGGTACCTTGCTACTGAATATAGGAGCCTAACTCATTACCAATACTATATTTTGGACCCTATTCTAATTGATCTTTAAGGCCCCTATATTAGGTTCTCTCGCTTTTTTGGATCTCGCAGTTCTTGTCGGATCTGTTACGGCTTGAAGATCTGCAGCTCTGCCGAGCCACAAGTAGGCCTTCCGGCATTTTGAGTTCGAGCGGTGCTTATGCTTTAAGCCAAACTCCGAAGAATATTATATCGCATTTATTCTGTCCTAACCCCTGAACGTGGGACCCATATACCTACGCTCTAAATTATATATTTCTATGTGTGTGTATATATATATGTTTATACGTGGCTTTCCACCTGCTCCTAAGCGGGAGAGTGTACTGGTGGTCCTTGCTTCAATTGTCTGGGTGCTGCTGCTAAGAAGCAGTGGAGGTGTTCTCCATTTGGGTCCCGTGTATGCGTATCTAAAATTTCGGTCCTTTGTTAGCAACCCCAAAAATAAAGAAAACCCTAAACCCTAGACCCCTTATACAAAGCACCCTGAAAGGGCCTCTAATCTCGAGAACTTCCCATCAACTCCCTAAACCCTAAACCATTCTGAACTTAAACAACCTTCCAAATCTCTGAACTATGCAGAGGGAATCTAAGATTTCATGCAGGGGCGTGACACGGAACCTGACAGAAGAGACACCACCAGACAGCCTCTGGCATATCCGAAGAATGGCCTCCAAGGCTGTACTCGGTTAACGCCGGAAAAGTTTCACTTCGCGAAGGTGAACTATAGGCGGCCTACCAACACCATTCCTTACGGTTCCTGATGATCAGTATATTACCAGACACCCCATAGCCTCATTCTGCAGTACGTAATGAGGCGTCTATAGTAGCCTGGGATGTTTTCCTGCAGAAACTCTGCTCTTACTCGGCATGCCACCGGAATGGCCTGTCTCTGACTGTCCAGGGTATCCAGGTGTAGGGCATAGGATTTAGGGGGCTCGCTTTAGGAATTGTTTTTTCGTTCCAGTCTAATGTAAGCCCGATTGATTATGAACGCTGTTGTTTCCAGCCAGTAAGTTGCCGATCCACGAAGCGGAATGCTTGAAGCCGATGGACTTGCAGGGATTGGTCGATGCCTGGCAGTCGCTGAATATATAGGGGCCCATGAGTTACCACTGTCTTCCTCAGCGTCCTTATGAACTACCTACAGTCTCCATTGTAGTTCCTTTTTTTGGTTTAACCAGTTTTATGGTTAGGATCCTATAAGGTAACCCCAAAAAGGAACTACAATAGAGACTATAGGTATACGTATACTAATTCTAATATACCCCCAAACCAAACCCTGTTCTACTGCTTGAGGCCCCTATAATATATGATTAGAAGGCATCACCGCCGCCCGCGACCCGCACGCGAGAACAAACGTCGTCGCCATGGGCCATGACTACGCCAGGCTTAAGACCCCTCATTGGGGTAGTTCTCTAGGGTCCCTTTTATAAGGCTGCCGTACCATTACATGATTTAGTGGTGCAGCTGTCAACTTTCCTGGAGTTCGAAGGTTTTGAAACTAAAGCCCAAGATGGCCTAGGGGTTTGCTGCCAGACCCTTAATTAAGTATACCTTAAATCTTATGAGGGTTCCTTACTGTAGTTTAAGGCATATTCCTTAATTAAGGGGTTTTGGAGTCTCTGGGCTTCGATATACGAGACCCAACCTAGAGGGTCCATATACACTACTATTATGGAATTAGGTCCCCAAAACCATAATGGGGATGGTCTTTTAGGGCCTAGTTCCATAATAGTAGTGTATGTGGACCCTCTGGGCAAGTGGGTCTAAGATCTAGGCCTTAGGGTTGACCCCAAATCCAAAAACTCAAACCCAATGGTTTAGGGTTTAGGGATATCTCGAAATCCTGAAACGTTAAAGCCCCTGAACCACAAATCCAAAATCTTTAAATCCTGAAACCCGAAACGCTAAACCGCTAAACTCTAAAGCCTCACCGGAGGCTCTGATCACGTGGCCTTGTGGGCTGCCAGCAAGGGATTCGAGGCAGTTCAGTTAGGGTTTGCGGTTGAGGGTTCAGGGTTTTGGATTAACGGTTTGGGTTCAAGGTTTAGGGCTCAGAGTAGAGACCTTGTGGGGTTTGGGGTGGTTTACAGTCAAGGTTTTAGGGTGCCTCAGAGGGATCTACATATCAAGGACAGTTTCAGGTGGGTAGTTTACAGGTGGGTACCCCCATATAAGGCTCATCTAAGGCTCGTATAAGGGTAATGGGGCTATATGAGGTCTATATAGGCCTCCTTTAAGGGTACNTACCCCCATATAAGGCTCATCTAAGGCTCGTATAAGGGTAATGGGGCTATATGAGGTCTATATAGGCCTCCTTTAAGGGTACCCACCTGGTAACTACCCACCTGAAACTGTCCTTGAATAGGTCCTATGTAGGTTCTATAGGCTTGAGGCAGTTGGGTTTAAAGAGATTTACGACTTTGGCTCGAGGTTTCGGGTTTTGAGTTACAGTAATTCCAAAGGTTCCAAGAACAATAGCATACTATGCACTTTTGGGGTCCAAATACCTACTAAGTTACTGTATTGGTACTAAGATTCTTTGGGAAGGTTTGAGGATGTTGTGTCCAGGGCGAGGACAGCGATCTTAAGCACCCCGATGCCTGTTAGCACTTGGGGGACAGGATATGGAAACCTTCGGCTACTTACCTTTGGTTAGTAGGGAATGGAGGAATGGTAGTAATACGGTTGATGGACAAAATCCTGCATGACCCTAAGGACCCTAAACTATGGGAATTATGGTATATTCCTTATTATGGGTCATGCAGGATTTTGTCCATCAACCGTAGTAGTTATAATTGTACCCCTAAACCCTAAACCCTAAACCCGTTCAGCTAAGCGATCTACATCCTCCTGTGCGCCAGGGGCCCCAGGTACCTGAGCTCAAGGGTTCAAGGCCCAGGGGTCCATACTACAAGCTTTAAGTTGATTATCTACACACATGGCAGTTTCCGAAAATTAGGGGTACCTTATTTGGGGGTCCATCCTACTATTTCGCGTACTATATTGGGATCCCCTATTTTCTGAAACCCTCACATCGGTTCCGGCTTTGAGGCTGCGGAAACCAGCCTGCAACTCCTCTGTGCTCGAGCGGTCTCGCGCAAGGCAGCACGAAGCAAGGGGGGCGACGCTGCACGTCGCTTTTGCGAGGCCCTCTTTCGTGCTTTGCGCTGTCGGCAGTTAGATATGGATGTGACCCTAGTTAGGCCCTTGGGAGATTTTTCACTGGTACTTCACCTTATTGAACTTAAGCAGAGAATGTTGTTTACGAGCAACACATTTTTCAGATGCCTTGAAGGGGCAACCTAGCTCGGCTGCTTCTGCGTGAATCTGTGGCATCTGTTCTCCCAAAGAGCGCTATCCAGAAATAACTTAGGGGGGATTTGGAGAGGGGGGGTGTAATCGGAGGGGATGTAGGGGCTTTGGGGGTTCAGGCATTTCTGGATCTTGGGATTTATGGGTCTTTTGGTTGGGGCGTGTTGCTGCTGAGGGTTACGGAGGGTTTTGGGGTTTTTGGGCGCTAGTTCCTAGGGTGTTTTAGGGTTCAGGGCCCAGGGTTAGGTAGGAACTCAGTGACTCGGTTGTCATACCTCAAACACGCCAGCTTTGTTTCGGTGTCTGAAGAGAAGAAAGTTTGGGACAAAGACCTCGCCCACGAACAACGAGAGAGAACAGTCAGGAATGGCTCCGGATAGAGTAATGTAAGGGCTGTGGTAAGAAGAAGAGGGTTTGGAGTTTCAGTAAAGTTGGACAGAGATGTCATGGGGGCAGTACCACTGCTCATCCCCACCCCAATATTCAACGTCATTCGACGTCTCTAAATTCAGATCCGGAAGCCTGAGCCCTTGACCACGAGCCTCACTATTTACCATAGGCTCTTGCGATTCAACTATAGGGATTCAGGGTTAGAGTTTTTGGTTTCTGGTTTTGAATTTAGGGCATAGGGTTAAAGGTTCAAAGTTTACGATTCACTGGGGCTTCGGTTGCTGTGCCCGGAGCCGTTTGTTGGGCCGAAATAGGACAACATGGCACCCATGCACCTGGTCGTAGAGATTTTCGGTAGCCGACAAACGTCAATCATGGCGAGATTTTCTGTACTGTAGCCGACAAACTTCAATCATGACATGAAACTCTGTAAGCACCTGTAAAGATTGTCAACTTGTGTGACATCGCTTGAAACCCTAAACCCCAAACCCTAAACCCCAAATCCCAAGCCAGATCCAATGGCCAGGGGGGCTTCAGAACAAGTAGACTTCGAGTCAAAAGTCCGTTGGGTTTATGGTTCTGGGTTTAGGGTGGCTAGCCTAAACCCTAAACCTTAAACCCTATAGACCCTCAATCCTACACCCTAAACCCTAAACCCTAAACCCTATGCTGGGATTCCTAGCAGCTCTGGGGCTGCAAGGCTAACTCTAAGGGTCCAAGTACCTAATAATCATATACTCTCCCAAATATTAACCTACATAACTACTATCCTAAACCCAAGTACCTGATTAATTTGGTCCTTTGGACCCTTGGGGCAAGAGTTCATAGGGCTGGTCGGGACGCAAATGCGCCTGCGTCCCAGCGGAAGCCGGCAAAGAGCAACCAGGCGGAGGATTCAATGACTACCCAAAGGCTCCTAATAATTTAATAGAGGGTTCTAAAAGGAATCTATTAGGGTTCTCAAGGGTTCTATAAGGGGGTTTTGAGGTCTGGATCATGGGACTTAGTACCCTAAGGCTCCTAAGAGGGTCATGGGCTTTGTGGGCGAGGGTTTGGGCTTTGGGGGCTAAGGTTTAGGATCTCACTACGAGGGTCCAGGAGCATTAGGGTAGCTTCCTGCGTAATACCCTTTTGCCCCTTTTTTTTCGGGCTCCCCTAATAAAACATACTAGGAAAAAGGTTGCCCTTATTACAAAGGGGTTACTCCGATACCCAACGGGTCCGAAGACCAATGTAGTAGGCGCTCAGTAGATATTTGGGCACCGGTATAGTATGCTCCTACTTGGACCCTTTCGTTTTAAGGCCTTAGTATTTAAAACATAGTTTTGAGTTCAGGGCGGGAGTTCGGGTTTTGGGGCTCAGGGAAGTCCGAATAGTTCATTATTCGAGACCCCACCGGGTTCAGTCATCACATGGCCCAGCCTTGGGCTTGAGGTTTGGGTTGAGATATATTCCCTAGTAGTAAAGTAGGTAACCTTTAACCTTTTGGGGTATTATAACTCCTTTTTTCATCCTTGTATTATGAACAAGCTAAGGTTAACCTTTGGTTCCCCATGATACCCGACAAGTAGGATTCGGGCATGGCATTAGACTTCCGAAGAAGCCATTTTTGTATCCTGAACCCCAGAGGCCGAATCCCTCTGTTCCTGGGGGACTTACACAGACCGCACAGAGTCTGCACACTCCTAGCCAGCTGTGAAGGAAGGCTTCAACTACCTAAACCCCCAAAAGTAGGTAGAATAGTGGCCCAATTCCTATAAAGAGGCTCTTATTCTACATACTTTTGGGGTCCAGGTACCAATTGAACAGTAGCGCCGCAGCACGTCAGAGCTGACCCGACCTGTACGCTCTAATTCTTCGGCACGACGAACCCTAAACCCTAATACTGGCAACCTCACAATCCCTCGAATCCCAGAAGCCTAAAGCAGCATCTGCCTTGAAGCTGACGAACCCTCGTGCAGTGTCCCGTAAGGGGTTTAGGGCTCTAAAAGATTTTAGGGTTCCTATAAGGCCTCCTTTAAGGGTTCCTTTAAGGGCTCCTTTAAGGGTTCCTATAAAGGGTTTAGGGTTTTTTGGGTCCCAGGCTCCTTTGTCCCGTCCTTTGCAGCCATGCTGCAGGCACGGGCTTCGGCTGTGTTTGTTTCTGTTTCGGGTTGCAGGGTTCAGGGTTCAGGGTTCTAGGGTTCAGGGTTCAGGATTGCTGTTGTTTGTTCTGTTAATGGTTCAGTTATAGGTTATAGGGTTCGGGTTTAGGAAGTTTAGGGTGTAGGGAGTACTTACGGTTAAGGGATTAGGCTTTATAGGGCTTGTGGGGATTATAGGGTTTAGGTTTAGAGGTTTCAGGGTTCAGGAGTGTTGTGTTTATTTCCAGGTTTGGAGATTGGTTCTGTATTTGGGTTTCTTGGTAATGAAAACGTAATTATGCCTGAAACACTCTGCGCAGCCTTGCGGAACTGAAGCTGTAACAGCAGCCTCAGCATAGAGGTCTGCATAGTTAGTTAAATCTAGTAATCACATCCCCCCTAGCGTCCTTAGATGAACACACTGCAATAAAGATCAACAACATCCAATTTTGCAGGCCATAGTTCAAACCCTGCAAGTTTCACTTTTTTTCAAAGTGGCTTCAAGGTTTCGGGAAAAGGCTAAACTTGGTAAACTCAACCTCACCTTAACATTACAAAGCCCAGCGCTTCCCTTCTGGCAGATCTACAAGAATGCGGCCATCACGCATGCGGGGCCCTCAATGCCGGTGGTCGTCCACCCTTCCGCGCCCCAAGAAATCAAACGGCAGCTATCTAGTGACGAAGGTCGCAACGACGTCGACACGGATGAAGAGAACGATCTAGACTAAGCAATACGAAGAACTGACAGTTGATTTGAGGATGGCGACGTTGACTTTCAGAACCACGATAGCGATGTCTGTGGCGATGATGGGGAGTGATGACAACCATCATGATCAATCATTATTGCTGTCATGATGGCGGTGGTCACTATGATGATGGCGATCATGATGGTCGTGGTGACGACAGCAACCACGACTATGAGGATGTAATTGATGATGGTGACAATGATGGTGATGATGATGATGATGGTGAGAATGATGATGATGATGATGATGGTCGTGATGCTTGCGATCAAGACATAGTCATTGACATAAGCAAGATGCCATGGTGAACAAGCTGACCAGCGATTCTACAGTTCCTACGGTGACGGATCGATGTCGATACTCGTGTTGATGGTGCAGATGTAGGATCGTTTTGACCAAACCCTGTTTGGTGACAAGGACGACGAACATAGTAAATTGCTTCCGATGAGGATCAAGATGTGGAGGGCGGAGCAGGGGAAGGAACAGGGTTTGCAATCTAGATCAGGTTTTCGGGTCTCAACACCGACAAGTCCCAGAACTAGTGTTTCACCGTCGCTGGCTTCTTCTATGGTTGCTCTGGTGGCGAGAGAGGTCCGAGGTGTTCACCGAATGAGCTTCGTCCTTCCGATCCTGTAAGGACCGCGGTTGAAGGTATGTTATGGTTTACTAGCTAGGGTTTAAGGTTTATTTTTTTAGCCCCAAGTAGTACCAGTGTTCACTGTTCAGACAGGCTTCTACAATGGGCTGCTAGGCTTCAAGGTAACGTGTGTCAATCCCACGCATGCTTGTTCCGCCCTTCTTCCTTCATTCCAGCCTCATTCCACTCTCCGTCCATCCTCGTTCCAGGCTTATTCCAGCCTTATTCCACCCTCGCGGCTGCTGAAGATGATCATCCGTTGTGGAATTTAAACTTCAATCTTGAAGTAGAGGATTTGCTGGCGGTGGAGTGTCGATCGTAATCCCCCCTTGCGCGCCTGAGTTCCTCCAGGATGCAGGCATGGTGCGGGAGATTATGGATATACTCAACACTTTCCAACACCCCCCAACGTTTATAGATCATTTAACGCCCAGGCCGGCAGGTAAGTAGTTCGATTTAAATTGCGTCACCCTGACCTAAACTCACAGCTCTAAATCAATATGGGCTACTATAAAGGGTCTGCGAGGGTTACTATAAGGGTTCCTTTCATCTAGCACCCAAACATGAGCACGATAGCCTAAAGCTGAAACCCCAAATACCCTTATAGAATGCTTGGAGGACCCTGCAAATGAAGGGAACCCTGAAAGGAGCCCCTAGAGGAACCTTTGAAAACCCTACCTTAAATCAAACCCCTATGGAGCCTCCAAAAGAACCTCGAACTTGGAACCTCAGAGGGTTTAGGGTTTAGCGACCCTAAACCCTAAACCCTAAACCCTGAACCCTAAACCCTGAACCCTAAACCCTAAACCCTAAACCCCAAACCCTTTGAACCCTAAACCCTAAACCCCAAACCCTTTGAACCCTAAACTGGATCCTTAAAAAATCCCTGTTTCAGGGAGCCTGTGGCTCAGGTTTCCAAGGAGTCGATCGATATCCGGGCTTTGGAGATGGAGTGGTACACGAGGCGACTTATTACCCTAGGGATCTTTAAGGGTTCCTTAAAAGGGATCTATAAGGGGTTCTTAAAAGGGATCTATAGGGTTTAGGGATCTAAGGACTCATATATTAAGGCTTTTGGGCCCAAAGACCATACTATACAAGGCTTTTGGGCTATTTTGATCCCCAGGGTTAAAGGGTCCTATAGGGATCTATAAGAGGATCCCTTTTAAAGGTACTAAAGGGTTCCACAATAGGGTCTCTTCAAGTATACGATAGGGTTCTATACCAGGGTCCTATAGGGTTCTATAATGGGATAACCTTAAAGGGCGAAAGGTTCTTTGAAAGGGCTCCTTTAAGGATTCCTTTAATGGTTCCTTTAAAGGCTCCTGAAGGACGTTTGGGGCTTTAGTCCTCGGAGTTTCGGGGTGTAGAGTTGGGGGATTCGCCCAAAACCCAGTACCCTAAACCATGGGGGAGAGATGAATGAAAATCAAGGCGTTTGGTGTAGAAGGCTCAAGGTTGTCTTTCCCTAAGGCTCTCAGGACTCATAGTTGAAGGCTTTTGGGCCTAAAGACCATCTTATATAAGGTTTTTGGGCCATTTTGAGCCTTAGGGTTTTGGAAGATCTGTATAGTATATACTTAGGCCTTAGAGGGGTTACTATGTCGGTACTTTAAGGCCTAATAAGTATATACCATGTAGGCACATGGAGCCTTTGGGCAAGGGTTTAGGGTTTCGGGTTTGGTAAGTTTAGTAGCAGCCGTAGACTTTGCCGCAGCGGTCGAAGAGGAGCGTTCTGAAAGCGGAAGGGTTGAGTGAGGGTCTTGGGCTTGGAGTTTACACCGGCTAGGGCTAGGTTTCGGGCTCCAGTCGTGGAAATGATTGCATTTGTCAGTATCTGGGCTTTGGAGTACCATACTTTACTCTACTTTAATACTTTTTTGCTTAAAGGAACCATTATGGAATAAAAGTTTATACTTTTTTCTCCCTGGTTACTTAAAAGCCCAGGTATATGGGGGCAAGGGAGGAAAGAGAGAAATAGAGAGCGAGCGAATGAGGAAGACAGGCCAAGCGGAGACATGCAGACACTCGGCCCTAAACAGTACGGAAGAAGTAGAAACGTAGAACAGGGTTTCATTTGGCTATTGCATAAGGGGTGTTAGTGCCTTGAGAATTAGAGGAGGGCCAGAAATTTCAGCTGTTATCCACTAAACCCTAACCCAAATAACCTACCTGATTCAGGACTCTAATGTCCGAACTCAGAGGCCTTGATCGCTAAATCTTAAACTAAGAGCCCTGTATGAATAGACGCTTAGGTTCTTAGAATATACCAGAGGCTCCGAAACACATACGGCATGGTCAGTTTCCGGTGAGAATTCATCGCATATTCCCCACCTGAAGGGTTTGGGAGTCTCCGGGATAGTAGCACTTAGCAGCAACCCTGATACCATGCAGACCCATATCGGAATCCCTAAACCCTAAACCCTTAATGCATGTGTCTGGGGGCTGTGGAACCCTGAACAGATCCCTTACTGGATCCTTCTACGACCCCGAGCCCGAAACCCCAAGATAGACCCTGATTGTGCTTTATTAAATATTGTCCTAATGGTGATGGTTCTTCTTAGTATTATCAGTAGCGTGATTATGCGTATCTCTGGTATTTGTATGATTGCATTTGTTCTTATTTTTCAACTGAACGTTGTTTCGGTGGGTTTTGGTGTATCTGAGTATATGGGTAAAATCATGGGTAGTTTAATTGAGCTTGTATGTACTTCACAGCTAGTTGCCTTATCTATAACCATAGTTACTAAGTCCCATAGGAACACTGTAAGTCACTTAGTCCCATGATCCTCCAAAGAGCCCTGAGCCCCAAGCCCTAAACCTACAGCTTTTAAGGGGGACCCTATAAAACAGCCCCATACTGTTGATGGACAAAATCCTGCATTACCCACTATAAGGAATATACGAATATACCATAATTCCCATAGTTTAGGGTCCTTAGGGTCATGCAGGATTTGTCCATCAACAGTAGTACCCTTTAGAGGGGACCCTATTATTATAATTACTGTCCTACATTATCCCCAAAGGGAACCTATCATGGAACCCGAAGGTATCCTTAGAGGGGCTTAAAGGGAGCACTAGTATAGAACCCTATAGCACCCTTTAAGGGGACACCTACTATAGAACTCTATACTTAGTACCCGTTGCTAAAAGGATCATGGGACTTAGGTGTTAAGGTTATTATTAGGTTAACTATACTTATAATTACTTATAACCCCAATTGAGGTACTTGTAACCATACTCACTAGGTCCCATGATCCTCCATTATAGAACCCTTCTAGATCCCTTTAAGGAGCCCTATTATAGAACTCTATAGTACCCGAAAAAGGAACCCTAAACCATACTTACTAAGTCCCATGATCCTCCCCCCGTTATAGAACCCTTATAGATCCCTTTAAGGATCCCTTTAAAGGGCTCCATAGTACCCCAAAAAGGAACCCTAAGCCATACTTACTAAGTCCCATGATCCCCCCCCCATTCTAGAACCCTTATAGATCCCTTTAAGGATCCCTTTAAAGAACCTTTACAGATCCCTTTAAGGATCCTACAAGTACGGGACACGAAGCCCCACGGTCTCAAGCAGGAACTACGACACTATGGCGGCTCAGGCTCACTTCAGGGTCTGTGGGCTTGGGGTTTTAGGGTTTAGGGGTGTGGGGTTTTAGGGTTTAGGGGTCAAGGGTTTAGGGGTTTAGGGTCTAGGCCTTCGGGGGTTTATGGTTCGGGGGTTTAGGGTGTGGAGGTTTGGGATTTAGGGTTTAGGGGTTCAGGGTTCAGAGGTTTAGGCTTTAGGGGTTCAGTGGTTTGGGGTTCAGGGTGCCAGGCTTGGGATTCAGGGCCGATAGGGTTTAGGCTCAGAGTGTTGAGGTTTGTAAGGCTTTCAGGGCTTGCGGCTTTAGGGTTGCGTTAGGCTTTTTGATGCTTGTAGGTTTTAGGGTGTTTAGGGGCATTGGGGGTTTTAGGGTTTCGGGCTGTTGGGGTTTAGGTGAGTTTTTTTTGTGGCTTTTAGGGGATGAGGAACAGTAGTTTAAGAGGGCCCTTCTTCCCTAAATGCGTGAACCCTGAAAAGAGTGGTGGCTAGCAAAGCCTTCAACTGCAAAGCCGTGAACCCTGAAAGGAGTGTGGTAGTAGCTAGAAAGCTCTTCACCTCCAAAGCCTTAACGCTGAAAGGGCGTGGTATTGCGCTCTATGCATCTTCAAAGGTTGGTCCTAAACACCCCCAAAACTTAAAGCCTACGCCCAAGCACAAACCGTTGAAAGAGCCCATGAAGGAAGCCCAAACCCTAAACCTTAAACCCTAACTACCGAAATATATCAGACTGATTGTGGGAGGCAGCTATGTTCGCTGGCTTTGCCTTCGAGCAAATCACGGAGACCATTTGGAGGGTCCTGCAACACTTCTTTGAGGAATTTGCTGCCGTCTAGAGTTTTGTCAAGTTCGCTATGATTGTTCTATACACCACCTTGGTGGTACAGTGCACTTATGCCCTCTGCTGTGTTAGGCTTTTCTGCGAGAGCAAGAAGGGGTTTTGTACTGGGCACGAGGTGCGCCCTCTGCTATGTTAGGCTTTTCTGCGAGAGCAAGAAGGGGTTTTGTACTGGGCACGAGGTGCGCGTTGTTTTCTTGATTTTGTTTCTGACATACGCGGGCTTCGCAAAACCAATGGGATCTTATGTTGTGTTCCGTATAAGGAGGATCCTACAAATTCCGCTTGTGCCCAACAGTAGAACGTTAACGATATGTTTTGGGCCACAATTTCAGAGATTTATGGGCTTTATTTAGCAGGGCTTATAATTATAGGGTCGAACTATAAAGTCGGATTTAGCATCTACCTTGAGTGCGCAAGGAGACACAGGTAGAATCATAGGAATGGCCTGCCTTAGACGCTGATCCCTACACCCAAGACTCACTTCTGAATGTACTTCGACCCACCAACGGCGCCGCGACACTCTCCCAAGCAAGTAAAAAAGAATGACAACTATCAGGTATTGTTACCTCAGCTGCAGTGCCTAGCGATACAAAGACATTCAAAAGACCTTCTGAAACCGTTTTGGAAGCCCCTACTCGAAACTATACAAATTGTGTGAACGCTGGGTTCCCTGAACCCTAAACCCTAAACCCTCAAAACCTAAAGCCTCATTCTGATCCAAAATGGCAGGAGCCGATTCCAGCTCAGACTCCATTCATCTTGGAGGCTCCCCTTCCCTAAGGCTCTAAGGACTCATAGTTCAAGGCTTTTGGGCCTAAAGGCCATCTTATATAAAGTTTTTGGGCCATTTTGAGCCTTAGGGCTTTAGTGGGGGCTTACCTGGACCCGAAGGAACCTGCGTTTTGAGGGTCCTACGTTTTTAGGGTTTAGGGTTTAGGGTTTGTGAACCTGCGCTTTTAGGGTTCCTGATTATGCTTTCCTTATAAGGGCCCTAAAAACGGTAGGTTATTTGGGGTTAGGTTCAGGTAGGGCTTAGGATAGGAGTCAGTGCTTAGGGTTCAGGGATTGAGGACTAGGGCGTAGGGTTTAGGGTTCGGGGATTAGGGCTTAGGGTTTACGGTTCAGGGATTAGGGCAAGTCTGGAAGAGGCTGGGCCGCGAGTGGCCCAAAAGAGCGGACAAGGGAGTTCCTTGCCAAGTATCCGGGGGAACTCCTCGCACCTCAATCTACGCCTTCCCTTGAGTTTCTTTCGGTGCTCAAGCAGCATGGCGAGGCGGCCTCGCCCTGGTGGGTTCCTTGGCGTCTCCGCACTTGTGTTGCCGATGCGGCACGTTGGGAGGAGTCGAATCCAAGCAAGATTGCAGGGAACTGATATTAAGGGAAGTGGCACGTCTCGTTGTCAGTATTCATCAGCCACTTTGCTTTGCAGATCATTAAGGGTGTGATCAGTGTCCTGTGGCATTTCAGCTGGACGGAGTCAGCCTGTGCGAACCCAGAGCCTCCAAAACCCCTTAATTGAGGAATATACCTTAAATTATAATAGGAACCCTAATTAGATTTCAGGGATATTCCTGAATTAAGGGGTTTTGGAGGCTCTGCGAACATCATACCGTGGGCAAACTCCATCTCAGCAGAGCGGCCAACCAGGATCAGGATGCTTAGGGTTTAGGGTTTAGGGTGTTACAGGGTGTTTAGGGTGTAGGGTGTAGGGTGTTTAGGGTTTAAGGTTTAGGGTGACGATCTTGTCCATGGAGTATGGGCAACGAAGGCGGAGCCGTCTACTATGAGTTAGATGTTTCCATGTCTGAACTAGATCCCGAACAACAGAAACGATAGGGTTTAGGGTTTAAGGGTTTAGGGTTCAAGGTTTAGGCAAATCCCGAACAACACACACAACACGGCTCAATAACGAGGAAGGCCTAGCAAAAGCGACCTTCATTCCCGACCCAACCAAGCACTTGGAGGCCGCCGCCTGAAAAGCGAAGTGACAAGATCAACAGAACACTGTGGACTTCAATGAGATAGGGGTCGGATGGTATTTTATTCCCTTATTCACTTATAGTTGGGCGGGGCGGCTCACTTCGCCGCACCCTAGGCCGGGGCCTTCTCCTCGCAGTCTCGGCAGTTTTCTGTACATTCTCTCTGCCTCATTATAGTTTCTGAACTTATAGTTCCTACATAACCAGTTTTTTCGGCAAGCACGATTATCACCATTAAGGCCCGTATGTTTACAGTCTCATCTACGAGAGTGAGATTTCCGGTTTCGGGTTTCGGGCAGAGTGTTACCATCTAGGGAAGTTCAACCTTGAGCCCGAACCATAGACCGCCAACGGTTTAGGGTTTGGGGTTTAGGGTTTAGTTTAGGGTTTAGGGTTTAGGGCTAAACCCTAAACCCGGAATCTGAAGTGCTTTCAAGGTCGGAAGGAACAATCAGATGCATGAAACCCTAAATCCTAGGCCCGAAACCCATGCTTTGGGAGTTCAGCAAACAAGGCCCCCATCTAGAATGAGTTTTTCGAAAACAGAATGCATATTACGATGAAACCCTTAAACCCTAACATGGAGCACGGTTTAGGGTTTGGCGTTTAGGTTTTGGCCAGGGTTCTCGGTAGCTCCCCACCAAAAATCGAAAGCAGAAGCCACAAAGCTGGAGCATGATTAGTCTCATGCCCTTATGGTAAAGCCCAGGGAAGCATTGATTATCCTATGTGTCAAGTTTCTTGGGCTTATTGCAGACCCTGGATCAAAAATGCATACTTCTCCTTAGAGTTCCCTCTTGTAAGTATAGTATACTGTACCCAAAATCCGGTTGTAATTGCTGAGGCCCCTGCATTAAACGAAAAATTCAGAATGCAAGACCCTCAGCCCACGACTCCTCGACTTCAATTGCCCTAGGAACCCAAACTACAGACTCATTTGTGGGGGGCAGAGGGCGTAGGCCTTTTTGGGTCTAGGGTGGAGGTGTTCGGGTTTTGTTTAGGGTGTGGGGTTCAGGGATTCAAGCACTCAGCCCCAAACAGATGGCTTACATCAGCTTGACCGCCATCGCACTGGGCTTCAATCTTTGCGCATCTTGGCGTACGGTCTACATGATATGCGCCTGGAAGTCCATCACACCATCATGGTTCGTCATATTTCTGTGTATATACATGCATGCATGTACATATGTATTCATGCGGCCATTTATATATGTATCTGTTTACATGCACATTTTGCATGATATATTATTTTCTGTAGCAATGATAACTACCAGCAGTACTACTACTGGCATTATAATGTATACAGATATGTGTATATATATATATATACACATGCACATATATATATACACACACACATTTTGTATGATTATTACTGTCTGTAGCGATGAAAACTCTCCGGAGTACTACTAGCATTGGTATTTTCCTTGTTGACCATTTGCTACTGCTATTACTATTGTTGTTGTTGCTACCGTTATTCTCATGATGAGTACTACCATCACATATTCCTTGACTTGTTATGCTTCTGTTGTTTGTTATTGCTACTGACAGGGTTTTGGGGGTTTGGCGTCAGAGTTTACAAAGAGTTGCTAGTAGGGTTACTCAGTATAAATGCAACTATACTACCAGGTTTCCCTACGGCTAACGCACGAAGTGGCGCAAGGTTTGTATGACGTGCACCTTCTGCGTCATTTTCGGCAACTTGGCTGCAACCCGAGGGCACCGAGCAGTGACGCTGACCTTCTGTTGATGGACAAAATCCTGCATTACCCATTTAAAGGATATACCATAATTCCCATAGTTTAGGGTCCTTAGGGTCATGCAGGATTTCTATCATCAACCCTAAACCCTAAACCCTATAGATCCCTTAAAGGAACCCTTAAAGTAATGGTATATTCCTAACCCAGAGGGTCCAAGTACCCAAATAGCAGGGTTTTAGGTCCCAAAAACCATTCAGAGTATGGATTTTGGGACCTAAAACCCTACTATTTGGGTACTTGGACCCTCTGGGTAATGGGTCATGCAGGATTTTGTCCATCAACAATACGAACCCAGAAAACCTCAAGGCGAGACCTGAAGAGGCTCCCGGCAGGCTCTAGGGGAGCGGAGGACTCAGCAGGGTAATCCAGGATTTTGTCCATCAACAGTACCACCCATGGGCACTGGCAGGATGCCCTTTGCTAAGTAACGGGTTCCTTACACCGACTTTTTAGGGTTTAGGGTTTAGGGTTTAGGGGTTTAGGGTTTAGGGGTTTAGGGGTTTAGGGTTTAGGGGTTTAGGGTTTAGGGTTTAGGGTTCATGTAATTGCGGATGTAGGTCCAAATATGCATACACACTCATGTGCATACGCATAAGCAACTGATCACATACATACATACACATAGCACCGTATACATTACACACTCTGCAAGACCTCTTAAGCCCACATTCACTTCCGTGAGGGCAGCGGCTTGCACTGATGGGCTACAACGGCGCTCGCTCGGTGCATGTGGCCGTGGAGAATTTGCACAAGGCAAGTTTAGCTTTAACTTCATGCCCTAGACACTCGCAACAGCGACCCTAAACCCTACAGGCAATGCTTGCAGACTGAACCTTGAACCCCAAAGCCCCCAAACTCAAGCTGAGCAATCCCTAAACCTTAAACCCTCAACGGAACCTTGAACCCCAAAGCCCTGAACTCCGGGTCAGGCTCAACAGTTTACCTTCGTGCAGCCATTCGGCGGCAAGCGTGCTGCTTGTAGGGCTTCGCTTACAGCGCAGTTGTCGGGTTTAGGTCCGGGTATTTTAGGAGTCTGGATAAATAGTCGTACTATTCCGCAGGATTCCTTGCTATAACGAACCCCCTCTAATCGTTAAGGCCTGTGTAGTATGTAAGCTCTTATAGTAACCCTTCAAAACCCCTTCTAACAGGAACCCTTAAAGGAGCCCTATTCCGGTCCGGAAGTCCCTTACATAAACCTTCCAGCCTTTTTCCGGGTTCGGTGGTCGCATGAAACTGGGTGGGGTGGTGGGCTACTCCTCAAGGTGTTGCGTTTAAACTCTTACAACTCTACTAAAGTATACCCCGAAACCCTATTCAATTCCAATGTACAAGGACCCTGCAGCATATGAAGCATCCTGTGGTGGAGGGTTCTGTCCCATATGTTCTCAAACTCCCATACGCCCCCCAAAAGGAATTATTTCGGCTTACTGAAGAACCACTGTCGCAGAACTTCCCTCCCTCCCCCTTCTTGTTTAAACTTTGTTCAAGGTGGTTTGCTGTTTGAGGCTCAGGTAGTATGGTATATCTTGGGTACTGCCCCCACTCAGTAACAGTTGAATAATATTCATAATATAGATATATTAGGCCCTTAATAGTAGCCCTATTATAGACTGTTACTGTATGGGGGCAGTACCTAAGGTATATCATTGTATTGTGTATCTGGGCTGCTACGCTGCCGGCCCGGGGGCGCAGCCCCTAGAATAGTAATCGTCATCAGATCAAAACATCAAAACATCAATAAAGACTATGCTCATGACAAAAAATAACAACCACGACAACATCAGTATTGATGACAAGAATAACAATAACAACAGTATCAGCAATACGGTTGATGGACAAAATCCTGCATTACCCATTATAAGGAATATACCATAATTCCCATAGTTTAGGGTCCTTAGGGTCGTCCATCAACCGTAGTAGTGGCCTTTCGAGATTCGGGGTTTGGGGTGGCGTACGCTTTAGGCTTCCGGGAGTTCTCCGTCATCTTTGTCCTTCAGCTGAGCTGCCGTATGCGTAGTTCTCTAAATTTGGGTCCGTTACAGGGTCTGTATGATGAGGGTGCCGTACTAATTTGGGAACCTAAAATGGGACCCTACAAAGCCGTAGAGGCCTCTGTAGTATTGAGTTCTTTGGCCACCCATCACTTACCAACAACCAGAATCTAAGAGTGTAACCTTAAATTGCAGTAGGAACCCTAATAGGCTTTAATTACCCTAAGGCTCGTAAGAGGGTCTTGGACTTTCTGGGGGAGGGTTTCGGCTTTGGGGGCTAGGGTTTGGGATCTCACAACAAGGGTCCAGGAGCCTTAGGGTAAAGGATATTCCTTAATTCAGGGGTTGTGGAGTCTCTCATAGCCACAAAAACCAGCCTAAATCAAAAACCCTGAAAGCCGTCAAGGGTCTGGGGTTTGGAGCTTTTGGTGCTTTGAAACTCGACAGCGTCAAGTTTGAGGAACACCCTACCTGCCCAAAGCCCCTAAACCCGAAACTTCCAAGCGTCTCAAGTGTGAGAGGTTCCTCCTTGGAATTCTGGGCTACCTGATGTCTCACATCTTTGCCGCCTGAGCTGGAATTCCAAATAAGCGGTTCGGTTGGGAGGGTTTCAGGTTTTGGGGCCACATATAGAAGCTTGAATAATTAGCAGCACTCTTCCTTAGGGCTCCTTATTGTAGTGATAGTGCAAGGCTTCGGAGCCACCTATAGAAGCTTGTGAAAAACAAAATTAGCAGTACTATTCCGGGGGATCTAAGGACTCATATGTTAAGGCTTTTGGGCCCAAAGACCATACTATACAAGGCTTTTGGGCAATTTTGATCCCCAGGGTTATAGAGTCCCTTCAGATTCCGGGTTCCTCATTCTTCTAAACCCTAAACCCTAAACCCCAAACCCTAAACCCTATAAAGGGTCCCTTCAGGATTCCGAAAGCCGACGGCCCGCTGTCTTCGGATTTGGGCAGGGCCTTGCCAAGGGTGTCGGTTTGGGCTTTTGATGTTTCAAGCCTGGGGGCTGTAGGGTTTGGAGATCCTTAGGTTCTATAGTTTTAGGGGGTTCCTTTCAAGGGGGCTATAAGGGTTCCTTTAAGGGATGTTTGTAGGGTTCCTTTAAAGGGATCTATAAGGGTTCCTTTAGGGATGTCTATAGGGTTCCTTTAAAGGGATCTATAAGGGTTCCTTTGAGGGATCTACCTTAGATCCCCAAGACCTAACCTTTAACCTGGAGGCTCATACCTACCCCCTTTTCAGGAGACCTAGTTTTATGGTTAGGATCTGTTGTCTAGAAAAGTAGATACCCTTAAAAAGAGGAGTAGGGTATGAGCCTACAGGTAGGCTTCAGGCTTAAGGGCTTTCAGGCCTTCCGGTTTGAGAATGCCCATAGATTGCAAAAACCGACGAATTTCGGAATACAGGAATATCCCCTGACCCTAAACCTTAAACCCTAAACCTTTAAACCCTAAACCCTAAACGCTACACCAAGTTAAGGTACATGCTTGTCCTTAGGAGATTCGGAGTATTTTGGCCAGGTTCAGGGCCCCTAAACCCTAAACCCTAAACCTTATACCCTAAACCCTAAACCCTAGTTTACCCATTCAGACCGGCCGGCTTGTAGTCAGGATTTGGGTTTAGGGCTTTCGGGTTCCGTGTTAAGGGTTCCTTTAAGGGTACCATCAGAGTTTAGGGATATTGAGGGTAAAAATGGCTCCCTGTACCTATAAAGCAGAAGATTACACCCCAAGCCGCGGATTTCCGTCCAGAAGACTCACACCCAAAGCCTCAGGACCGTAAGCAGCGGATTGTGTCTTGCTACAGACCCTAGGGGTCCATGTACCCGGATAGTATATACACTGGCCTTAAAGTAGTTCCTATCTAGGTACATTGTGCCCAAAGTGGACCCTTAAACCCTAAACCCCAGTGGTACCCTTATAGAACCCTTCAAGGAACCCCTTAAAGGAACCCGATTTGGGCACATGGACCATTAGGGAAGCACCCTCTCCCCCCCAACACGTTGCGTGACCTCCGAGGGCACGTGGATCTACTTTGAGAAGGAAGTGGCGCAGCTGCCTCTTGTCACGGTTTTAGGTTTTGGGTTCTGGGTTTGGGTTTAGGGGTTTTGGGTTTAGGTTTTAGGTTTTAGGGCCTCTTGTCCGTCTCACTTTGCTGTTGGTTGTAAAAAATGTTAGTGTAGGGGCCTTAGCAATTAGAACAGTTTTCCTTCAAAGGGGTCTATAGGGGCTACTATGAGGGATCTATAAGGGTACTATAATGTAGGGGCCTTCATAATTAAAATAGGGTTTTGACATACCCCCCAAACCCTATTTAATTATTGTTGCTGCCGCTCGCTGTGTTTGCTGTACACGGTATGTTTACATATAATTACGTTGGCGATCGTATCATTATCCGGTCAGTATTCACCAAAATTCTGAGCAACAATAACACTTTAGCGCTGACCGTTTCCTTTATCCAGAAACCTGAGAGAGAGAGAGAGAGAGAGAAAGAGAGAGAGAGAGAAGCAACAAAGCCAACACTCAAAGGGGGCGCGTCTGGATTCTTTGTTAATGCGGCGTGGAGTTATTGCGACGTCGTTGGCATCAGTGCTGCCCGGTGGTCGGACCAAGTGGGCACCGGCCGCTACAAATGTTATATGGGGGTTCATATTATGACTTAAGCTATATTCCTTAATTAAGGGGTGTTGGGCTCTCTGGGAATCCGCAACACACAGGTAGGTCTGGCCGCATGATCAAAAGCGAAGACTTCTCTATTCTGACTATTAAGGCCCCTACATTATTTAAGCCCTCCCACCTTGTTCTGATCCCCAGCCAGACTCACCCTAGGCCAGCACCGCGAACCCTTGTCCTCAAGAACTCGCACAGGTCTCAAGACTCGAAATCCATTTTCAGTCATTCTTAGAAGCTTTGCGAACCAACGTCTTGAAGATTGCACTTTATTCGGGAACACTTGAGAATGATGAGCAAGTTAAATGAGATGAGTGAAGCTTGTCCTGTCCATCGCAGACTGTATAGGCACTCGTCAGTGATCCGAGGATTTGTGTTCCGCTCTCGGTGTTCTTCCTGGCCATCATCTACTACGCTCCTCGGCAGAGTTCTTAGGCCCTAAACCCTAAACCTAAGGCCCCGAAACCCTAAAGCTAAGGCCCCTAAACCCTAAACTTAAGGCCCCGAATTAAACTCTAAACCTAAGCCGCCTAAACCCTAAACCTAAGGCCCCTAAACCCCCAAACCCTAAGCCTAAGTCCCCTAAACCCCTAAACCCAAAGCCCCTAAAGCCCCAAAACTCGAAGCACCCTCAACCCTAAACCCAAAGCCCCCTTAACCCTAAACCCAAGCCCCCTAAGCCTCATAATTAGACCCAAAGCCAAAGCTTAGAGAGCCCAATACCCCTGATTTACGCAATATACCTTAAATTATAAGGGTTTTTTTCTGATTTTTGCTATATTCCTTAATTAAGGGGTATTGAGCTCTCTGGGAGCCCCCCTAAACCCTAAACCAACCAAGCCCTAAACCCTAAACTTAGCCCAATGCCCTGCTTGTGCCAAAGTTGACATAGATGACCTCATCATAGGGACCCTTAGGGGGGGTAGGGGGAGGGAGGTAGGGGACTATACCTCCTTAAATAGGCCTGATTAAGTCCTTATTATAGGTATTAAGGGCCCCCTACCCCCCTCCCCGCTAACCCCCCGAAGGGTCCGAATGACCTCACGACGCTCGGCAATGGGGGAGCATCAGGAACCAGTGGCAGTGGTATAATAAATGGGCCTGAGTGATTAGAAGAGGACATTACAGCAGAACTGCAACCAAGACTGCCAAGACCTCGAAGGAAAAATATTGGTAGTTCTTCAAGCTTCTACTCTTGGGCCACTTGGGTCGTCCATGTATGGGCATCGTGGAACGCCTCTGTGGTTTTTGGTTGGTCCCCACGCGTCACAGGCACACAGGTTCCGTCGGCTGTGAGTAATCAAGTCAGGTGGCGCAAATGCCAAAACGAAAGCATTAACCCTCAAACTCTAAACCCTGAAACCCGCATCCATAAACCCTAAACCTAGACGCGGCCACTGTTGACCTACCCACATGCCTTTATGCCGCTGCCCAAGTCGCATGCTCAGCTTCAACTTCTTACTCGTTGGGGGGGTGGATGGGGTGGGGGGAGGGCTGATAGCAAACATGTTTATGCAGTTCTTGTACCTTATCTAAGTCAATGCTGCTTGTTTTGCAGTCACGCGTTCTCATGTGCTTGTTGTCTGGGAGTGCGGGCTGCTGACAAGCAAGTTCACCTGCCTGTTTGATCCCAAGTCTTGGCAGACGATGCGGACCCACCTAGACAATGACAACGTAGACTCTGTGCAGCAATTGCTTTCGCGTCTGTTGTCTAGGTGACAAATGTTTGATAAGAAAGAAAGCACTCTCTCTCTCTATATATATATCCTTCAGCCTAGCAACAGCCGCATTGTGGCACGGACGACAGCATGTGGAAAATAATGTAAAACATCATACTTAGCGTCCACACTGCCGGTTTCGGCCCCTGACAGCAAGATTAAAGTCGACCCCGCCTCGGTAGAGTAGTCGTATCGGTTCTCTTCGTGATGGCATCATGAATGCAGTTTCCAGTGTTTGACTCAGAAGGTCGGAGCTTCCTAGAAAATCAAGGCTGAAAGACGGCCCGCCTTAAGCTTACAGGTCAATGAATGCTGGCATGCACAGCGAATCGGTAGGACAGCAATGGCCGCGCCAGGCCCTAAGCCAATGACTGAGCAAGCCTTTGTCACCTGTACAGGTTGTGACGATTGTGGACAAACTCATCCTTCCGGATGACAAGGCTTGTTCGGGATTAGTATCCCCTAAACCCTAAACCCCGAAAATTCGGGTGTAGGGCTCAGGGTTTAGGGTTCCAGGGTTTATGGTTTAGGGTGTGGGAGTCAGGGTTGAGGGTTCAGGGTTACGTCAACGGTTAGGGTTACGGAGTCTAGGGTTCAGGTTTAGGGTTATTTAGTTAGTAATACATCCCATAGGGTCCCTTGGTATAGCTGTAGTATAGTATGGCTTAAAGACCGTTCTAGTTATTGAGGCCCGTAAACCACCTTGGATCTACAAATTTGGTTTAGGGTCATTTAGCGGTTCAAGGCGCGGGTGTTCTCTAAACCCTAAACCCCTAAGCCCAGGTTCTTCAAACCCTAAACCCTAAACCCCTAAGCCCAGGTTCTCCAAACCCTAAACCCTAAACCCCTAAGCCCAGGTTCTTCAAACCCTAAACCCTAAACCCCTAAGCCCAGGTTCTTCAAACCCTAAACCCTAAACCCCTAAGCCCAGGTTCTCCAAACCCTAAACCCTAAACCCCTAAGCCCAGGTTCTCCAAACCCTAAACCCTAAACCCCTAAGCCCAGGTTCTTCAAACCCTAAACCCTAAACCCCTAAGCCCAGGTTCTTCAAACCCTAAACCCTAAACCCCTAAGCCCAGGTTCTCCAAACCCTAAACCCTAAACCCCTAAGCCCAGGTTCTTCAAACCCTATACCCTAAACCCTAAACCCTTGGTGGCGCTGTTTTCTGCGAGTTTCCGGCATCACTCTGTTGAGGCTTCGGTTCTGCTCGCAGGGCCATGGGACGTAGTTAGTAGGGCTCCTTAAAAGGATCCCTGACCACTATGGGCTATTAGACCTTAAGGGTACCTTAATCTACCCTTAATAGGGTCCTAATAGGGATCTTTAGGGTCTAATAGCCCATAGTGGGAAGGGATTCATAAGGGGTCTACAATGCGGCGTATGGGACTTAGTAAGTATGCTCATAAGTACCTTGATTGGGGTTACAAGTACTCATAAGTACATTTCCCCTAATAATAACCCTAGGTTATACCTCCCTTGATCCTTCGAGTATGCATGGTCCTACTAGACCTACGAACCCTATCCGAAGTTCGGATAGCCGAATAATTAGCCGAAGCCCGAAGACTCACCCGAAGACTCACTAGCCCTGGGGATCAAAATAGCCCAAAAGCCTTATGTAGTATGGTCTTTGGGCCGAAAAGCCGTAATATATGAGTCCTTAGATCCCTAGGGTAGTGCAAACACCAAATTTTGTAGTCATCCCAGTCTGAAGGTTTGAGGTTATGGGTTTTTGGCCTCAGAGCCGAAACTCAAACCGAAAAGACCAAAAAACATCGAAACCCTAATCCTTTGTCATAGTTGGGTAACATTTTACATGTTTATGGGTACTTAAAGCCAATAAGGAATAGAAATGTGCATCTTTAATCCCATCCGAACCATGAGCTAGATTCCCAAAAGCCGTAGCGCGCCGAACCTGCAACAGTGCTTGCTTTCTTCCAATTGTTGGGTGCCCTGACAACCTCTGACTCCATGGTAGTCACCTGGTAGTCACAATGGGAAGGACTGGGTCCTTGCTAAAGATTTTAATTTAAGTTACCATAATAGGGATCTGTGCTAAATCGTATGGTTTCCTTATGAAGTAAATTCCTTAACAAGAATTCAGAGGAAGAAGTGACACTAAGAGTTCACTCGCAAGCTCCTCGTAGGGTGATATAGAAGCCTGACCTCCTTAGGATTCCTTATTTTAAAGTGTAGGAAACTATGCCCTCCAAGACTTCTTCTACTTCTCTAGGGTAGCTATGCTATACCGGGTCATACGGTTGATGGTCAAAATCCTGCATGACCTTAAGGACCCTAAACTATGGGAATTATGGTATATTCCTTATTATGGGTAATGCAGGATTTTGACCATCAACAGTAGCAAAGAAAACAGGGGGTAGTAATGCAGACCATCGTTCAAGGCATCCATGCTACCGTATGGATGCCTTCATTCCTAGGCCCTAGCACCTCCAAGCCCTAAATCGATATCGACAGACTATACTATCTGTAAACCATGAAGATGTGATAGGTTCTTTCGCTCCCTAATGCTTTCTAAGGCCACTAAACATCCGAACAAACAAACCATAAACAGCACCGCTGGGAACCTAAATCCCTGACCCCTGAAGCACTAAACCCCTAAACCCTAAATCCCTAATTGCCTGTTTTGTAGCTTCTGTCGCTCCCCAGTTAAGACAGCAAACACAGGCGGTCTTCGGCAGATTCTTTGCCGGGGACCTCTGTGTTCGGCGCATGAATCCTACACGTCCAGGGGTGTAGCAAGTAGGGTTCAGGGTGTCGGGTGCCGGGTTTAGGGCTCCTGCTACTATGTAATCAAGCTTCAATACTATGTTTGCATGTTTCTCTGTCCTCTCGCTTTCAAGCATGGACGCTTCACTAAAGGTAGCTTTCGGTTCATGCCTTCGAGGAACAGCAGTGCCGGGCATCCGACCGAAAGACGAAATTCACCCAAGGAACCCTGGAGTCTCACTTTCGGGGTCCCGTTAAAGGGATCTTTAACAGGGTTCTATATAAGGGCTACTATAAGGCTACTATAGTATAGGGGCCTACTCCGTAACTTGAGGTCCCAAAACACTGACTTATTGGGTGTAGGATTAATGGGGTTTGGGGTTTGGGGCTTGGGTGGTTTTAGGGTTTCCCTCAACCCTAAAACCCTGAACCGTTGAGGGGCTTCGAATTCAAGGTATGAGGCTGACTAATTCACAGCTTCTGCTTTGGCCTGTTTCGAATTACCTAGGGCTCAAAGCGTGTAGGGTTTGGGGCTTGGAGCCTTGTGCTTAGCGTGTAGGGTTCTCGAAATATCTAGGGCTCAAAGGTGGCAGGTTTCTTGGCTTAAGTTCTATACTACAGTATGGGCAAGAAGGCCTGTTCAGGGCACGGGCTCGTGGCTGAGAGCACTGAAACCCTAAATTCCTTAGGCCTTGAACAATATAAACCCATCAGCCCAATATAATACTTGGAGGATCATGGGACTTAGTAAGTATGGTTATAAGTACCCTAATTGGGGTTATAAGTAATTATAAGTATAGTTACCATAATAATAACCCTAGTTACTAAGTCCCATGATCCTTNGAGGATCATGGGACTTAGTAAGTATGGTTATAAGTACCCTAATTGGGGTTATAAGTAATTATAAGTATAGTTACCATAATAATAACCCTAGTTACTAAGTCCCATGATCCTTTAAGTAGAACCCCAAAGCAAATAAGCTCCAAACCTGTAAATCCTACATAGCCTTACACTCCTACAGCCATAAACCCTAAACCTGAAACCTTAAACCCTACACTCTTAAATTCACGAGCTTGATAGGAGCCCTTTGAGGAACCCTTGAACGCCTAATGTAGAGGTCGGAATAATTACCAATATTCTTCCTGATAGTTACTTGTTATTATAACTATACTATTAAAGAGCCCAAAACCCTATTCATTAAGGCCCCTACATTAAAATGCCCTAAACCCAAAACCCCTCAACCCGAAACACCCAAACCCCTTCAAACCCCCAAACCCCTCAACCCTATCATAGATCTCTGTAAGGAACCCTTATAGATCCCCTTAAAGGAGCCCTTATAAAACCCTAAGCCCCTTAAGCCCTAAAGCCCTAAATCCCTGCCTACAATTTTGGGACTTAGGGGGCTCCGAAGTTAGTTAAACAAACCAACAAACAAATAAATAAACAACAAACAAACAAATATCTATGCATATCCACACAACATGGCTAAAACCCTAAGCCCTAAACCCAGCTACACCCGAAACCCCAAAACCGTAAACCCCAAACCCTAAAACCCAAAACTCTAAAACCCGAAGCTTTCAACCCTGAAACCCTAAGCCCTAAACCCTAAACCCTAAGAACCCCAAGCCCTGGCCTCGTCGTTCTTCGTCCTTCGTCATTGACGTGCCTGCCATATTAGGGCTTTAGGGTTTAGGGTTTTAGGGTTTAGGGTTTCAGGGTTTAGGGTTTAGGGTTTCAGGGTTTAGGGTTTAGGGTCCGCCGACCTGAGTTTCGTCAGTAAGTGCATTCGCGGGCGGTGTCTGCCCTCCTGGTGGCCCCAGCCGTTCCCTGGTCCTGAACCCTGGTTCGCGGCGCTCTTCAGGGCCCTAATTCGGCAGTACGACAAGCTCCTTCGGAAAACCAAAAAAGGCTGCATTTTCTTTTTAAGAGGGGTTAAGAGGCAGCTCAAGAAGCTGCACAACAAGCGGCTCAACGCCCGGCTGAGATGAGGCACCCATGCGAGGTTGGAGCCGCCCTAGCATCCACCTGGGACGCCCCTGGGATCGCTCCAGAGCTGTTGCTGTCACCAATAGTAGCCACTTCTCCGGGACGCTCCGGGACGCTGGCACTACGGTCAACATTGCGGTCTTCGCAAGCCATACTGGTTGGTGTTTCTAAACGCAAAACCCTGCAATTCACGGTAACAATAGAAGCACGCTAAACCAAAAACTACACAACAACTCATAATACAAGCCCTAAAGTTTAGGGTTTAGGGTTAAACCCTAAACCCTATTCGACGACTCCGGGCTTCTTCAAACTCGCGAGCTTGGCTGCTTTTCGAGGCCTGGAGCAGGTACGAGCAGCTGAACGACCTCGACGAAGAGGCGCCGAGTTGAACCGAAGCCTCGGGTTTCCAGGACCCCCCAAAAAGGGTTCCTTAACGAGGACTCTGGGGTGTTGGTTTTTAGGGTTTTAGGTTTGGGGTTTTGGGGTTTTAGGGTTTAGGGTTTTAGGGTTAAAGTGTGGGCCAGCACCCCCCAAGTGCCCCTGACTAGAGCCCTTACTATTACCCTAAGGGTCCATGTGCCCAAATTGTTTTTCATTGGCCCCAATGTACCTATATAGGGACGACTTTAAGGCAAAAGTATATACTATTTGGTTACATATGGACCCTCATGGTTATGGTCTTTAATGACTATTAGTGGGTATCTAGGGTTTAATAATATTGACAGAAGAGAGTACTTGGGGGCTGCTGAGGGTTTCTAGAGCTTTAAGGCTGTGGCTTTTGGGTTTAGGTTTTAGGGTTTAGGGTTTTAGACCCTAAACCCCAAACCCTAAACCTTAAACCGTGGGGCTTAGGGTTTAGGGGCTCTGGGATTAGAAAGGCGGAAGCAAGAGGTGCAGGAGACGTGCAGTTGTTGATCCCCCCCTAGAGTTTGCGGATGTGGGGAGGGTTTAGGAGTGTATGGGTTCAGGGTTTAAGTAAACCAAAAGCCCAAAACTGTTCGCCCAAAAACGAAACTGTCATCGTTGCGGGGTGCTTGTCGTCGGAATCCTTTCGCATCCCCGAGCTAATCCTCTACACAGAAATCCAGAAACCCCACTTCAAGCACAAGCCCCAAGCTCTCCCCAGCAAGAAGGACACCAACTAAATGACCCTAAAGCCTCAATCCTAAACCCTGAACCCCCAATCCAAAACCCTAAGCTAACCCCCCCCCCCCCCNCCCCCACATAAACGAAAACACCACTCCAAAATGCCCAAAACGCTTACTTTCACAAATGCAACCCCCACCCTAAACACAGAAACTAACCCCCCCCCCCCCGGCTGTGGCTACAGGTATGTAAGTCCGGATGTAGAGTCGAACCGGGGATAGTTGGGGGGTGTCAGTAGACCGCAAAGACTTGAACCCTAAACCCAAACCTAAAACTTCTTAACCCTAAACCCTACCTCGAACCCAACCCACCCTGATCCAAACCCGGAACATAGTACTAGTTTGCCTCGAACGAAAGACAGGGGTCTGAGTCACTCATCGCATCGATGCAAGTGTAGGACAACGTCGCTCAAAACCCTATATGTTTTACTATTCTTCTTCGTCTCATTTTGTTGCAGAAAGCCTCTTATCATTATGATTAGCATTCTACTTGTTACTGCGCCTATAGTAGACAAACCCTAAGCCCCAACAGGCTCCGAACTCTCGGCTCTCGCCTGCTAGTGCTTCCAACTTCTCAAAAAGGGAAGGCTGCTGTGAGATCCCCTTGTGAGAGCAGCGCCGACAGCGACGCACAACAGTAACAGTATGGCTGTAGCAGTAGGTGTAGGATGCCCCCGAACCCTATTCTACTCAGTAAGGCTCCTATAGTACATCAACAATAGCAGGTAGCTGTCATCAGTGTCTTCAAACTCCAACTGAGTCGAATATAAGTTAGGTTTGGGCTTAGGGTTTGGCGGTTTTGCGGCTCAGGGCTTTAGGATCCAGGGTTTAGGTCGCAGCTCGCAACTCAAAAACTGATTCCACAATCCGCGGAGGCCTTCCGACACCCACACAGGCCAGGAGCAGGGCCTCAAGTCTTGTTGCAGGAAGTTTAACGCTAAGCACCAAGCCGCAAGCCCTAACATTTCACAACTTTACTGCCTTCAACCCTAAACTCTGAGCCTTAAAGCCTAAGCTCAAAGCCTTAAAGCCTAAGCCCTAAATCCTAAGCCTTAAAGCCCTAAGCCCTTAGCCTTAAAGCCCTAAGCCCTAAGCTCAAAGCCTTAAAGCCTTAAAGCCTTAAGCCCTAAACCCTAAGCCTTAAAGCCCTAAGCCCTGAGCCTTAAAGCCCTAAGCCCTAAAGGGAGGGATTGGTGTTGGGGAGGTTGGGTTGGGCACGCTGGAGCCGTGATCTCCTCCATCCCTTGCATGGCTTTACTGTGGGGCTTTAGAGTTTAGGGGTTTAGGGGTTTAGGGTTTAGGGGGTTTAGGGGTTTAGGGTATAGGGTTTAGGGTTTAGGGTATAGGGTTGGCATACCCATAGCCCCCATAGTAGTTCCTTTTGGGGATTACCTTAATAGGATTCTAAACAGGACCCCCAAAAAGGGACTACTATGGGGCCTTATGGGTAGTTAGTAGTACTTTCTCTGTGTATTGGGTCTCACGAGGGCTAACACCCTAGGGATCTAAGGACTCATATACTAAGGCTTTGGGGCCCAAAGACCATACTATATGAGGCTCTTGGGCAATTTTGATGCCCAGGCTAGTAACCCTTATAGACGCCCTGTAAAGGAACCCCAGAATAGTATAGGTATTTATTAAGGCCCCTATAGCAGAAGGTGTTGACTTGTGCCAAACACAGTCTTATTCCCCTGTGGTGTGTGCCTGTGGGGCTGCTGTTGCCGCAGGCCTGACCTGCGTCATGTGCAGCTACTTTTGGGAACACGCCGACCTCCTTGAGCACGCTGTGAGCGGCACTCTCCCCAAGGAGTTGTTGGAGACTAAGACTACTTTGGTGGCTTGCTTGGAGGAAAAGGTCCCCTTGACCAGCTTCGAGTTTCAACAGCTTGTCTACGATTTCGACCTCGGAAATTGAGTGCAGCGCCAGAGTTTGCTCGCGATGCGACCAAGCAGCCCTTTCTTGTTGTCGCGGCCAAGACCAAGAAGGGCCGCCACGGCAACAATGCGTTCAGTGTTTGGGGGCTTAAGAATTTGAATAGGGTTTTGGGGCCCATTATACCATAATTATAGTAAGGAACCACCAAAATAGTATAGGTAATTAGTACCTGTGGCAGGAGCGCGATTAGTACCACAGAACATATTTGGAACTTGGACTGGATTTCGATGGGTTCGTTGCGGGTTGATGCCATGCCGATGCATGAATACTCTAACCAGAACGCGAACTCAGCATCGGTATTATCAGAGTTGAAATAAATAGCAAAAGTGTGATATGTTCCCATGACACATTCAAGCATCAACACCAGCGCCAACTCGTTATTTACACACCCAAGCCACTTCTAAACTGCCTGCCCAGACAGGATATTGAAACTTCCTTAAACCCTAAACCGCAAGGCTTAACCCTAATCCTTATGACCCTCGACCCCTACCTCTCGGCCCTCAACCCTTAACCCTCAACTCTTCACCCTTGAACCTCCAAACCTCTAAACTTCTTGGCTGTAAACTCAACTTTTCAACTTTGGGGGTTCTTATAAGCTAGTCGATTCTGAAAGTTTCAACTTTTGCTTCCTTGGGTTTAGGGCCAGTGAGTAATATAGGGGCCTTAATAATTAGCTGCTTTTTTTTTGAGGGGGGGTCCTTATTCTAATTATAGCAGAACGGGCCCCAAAACTCTATTCTAGTTATTAAGGCCCCTATATTCGGAGTTTCCTTTGGGGTCCAGACCCTCGGCCCGAACCTAAACCCTAAACCCTAGACCCTAAACTGCTGGCCAGTCAGCGAGTTCTGCGAACTGCACGGTGAACAGCATCGTGAGCCTGAGACGAGCGGTTCAGGGTTCATGATTGAGGGTTTTTGGGGTTAGAGCTGAGCTCTAGGCCCATGTAAACCCCAAAAACCCTAAACAACAAAGTTAAAACAACATGCAGACTTGGTCATCACACTATAGTAAAAACCTCTAGAACAAGCAGAAGGATACAGGACTAGTTTAGAACTGATTTCGTTGGTTCGAGTCTCATGGCAGTTTATGGACACCTACTAAACCTATTGCTCTCAGACCCGTTATTATGCAAGCAAAACCAACACAGAAATCATACCGGACCCTCTGTCAATTTCAATACAGCAGGGCTTCTATCCCTAAACTGGGGTCCCTTTTGAGGCCCGGGTTTAGGGTTTTGGGTGCCTAAGCCTAGGGACCTCGTCTAGATGGAGGTTGGGCTTGAAATGGGCTGTGGTAGCCCGAGGCGTTTCAGAGTGCAGTTGTATAAGATCTTCACTGGGCTTTGGAGTACCATACTTTAATACTTTTTTTCTTAACGGAGCCCTTATGAAATAAAAGTTTATACTTTTTCTCCGTGGTTACTTAAAAGCCCAGTTCAACAGAGCTGCATCCGGGCTTTAGACGAGTTTCGTATGGCGGTTGTGATCCCGGGATCTACATACTTAGGATCCTGTTGAACCCTAAAGCCTGAGGCCTAAACCGTACGCTGCTGTCGTGGGCAAAGAATCCATGACGGCCCGTAGCAGTCTCACCAGACTTGGCCCTGGGCTACAAACGCCGACGCCAGCCCCACGCCCTGACCCAGCCACGCCGAAGTTGCAGGACTTAGGGTTTCAAAAAAGGCTCCTGAGGGATCTTTTGGGTTTTAGGGTTTAGGGTGTACCTGGGGATCCAAAAACCTACCGTTTTCAGGCCTCCACCCTCTAACCAAGCGGTCATATTTGTAGGGTTGGGGGTCACAGGTATGGCCTGGAGCCAGGCACACGGTTCGTGAATACTGCTACTGAGAATGACAGGAACTCTCTGCAACTAGAAGCATTTGTAAACAGGTCCATGTTGACTGGCGCTTGGCGCTTTAGGGAATTTAGGGTTTAGGAACCTGAAGGGTGAGCGCATATAACTTGTATCAGTAAGAAAATTCCGAAATTGCACTGAAACTCCTGAAATCCTGACCCCGACGCCCCCCACCCTACAGCATCATCCTCAACCTCTGTGTTGAGGACTGTAAAATTGGTAATGCTACGTTTATTGTTTGACCCTAAAGTGGATGCCAGAAAGTTGGAACATCACTATCCTCATGCCCTTAAGTTAAAGTGCACAGGATCCCAACGCTCATCATCCTAAATCCAAAGTCCAACGTTTTGGTGTTCACTATAAATCAATTATTTAACTACATATATCAAAACCGCTATATACAAGATTGTAAAATTAGGGATGCGACTTTACGAAGTCAATCTTGTCAGATTATCCAGTGCCCTCGCCACCGCATCCCACACTTGCAACAGGCAAACTGCTTGTCCTTCCGGCAAATGCAGACGATGCGCCAGCGCGGCGCTCAGCCGGACCACCTTATAGGATTTAACATAGGTGCCGTATTAATTACCTATACTATATCAGGGTTCTTATTACAATTGTAGTATAATGGGCCCCAAAACCCTATTCTAATTATTATGGCCCCTATCTTGGGTCTGATTTGGCGTTGAGGTGGTCTAGAACCTCTTTCGCCTGATTTGGCATCGCAGATCAGCACATGACGTGGCTATCATTGTCACAACGACTTCTATGCCAAGTTCTCTGTGTTTATCGCTTGCATCAAAGAACACCCTTATAAAACCATTTTAAAACCCACTAAAGAGCGGTATAAAAACCGTATAAAAGCCATTAGAACATTGACAAAAACTCTGAGAAGTTGCCAGGACCTCGGCGAAGCTTCGCGGCGAGCTGCGAGGCCCGGAGATCCCACTGTGATCGTGTCTTCCATGTATTCTCGGGTGTGGGTGGGGGAGGGGGGGGGGGCGGGGGGAAGCCAAAGAGCCTCAGATTTGCTCCTTGGCCTCAAGGTTGTGTGCTCAGAGCCTCCAAAACCCCTTAATTAAGGAATATACCTTAAATCGAATTAGGGTTCCTATTGCAATTTAAGGTATATTCCTTAATAAAGGGGTGTTGCAGGCTCTGGGTGTTTCCCTAGACCTCATAATTAGACCCGAAGCCAAAGTTCCCCTAAACCCTAAACCAACCAAGCCCCAAACACTAAACCCTAACCTAGTAGTAGAGTAACCTTTAACCTTTTGGGGGTAGTATAATCCCTCTATACTCCTTGTATTCTGAAGAAGGTTAACCTTTGGTTCCCCATGATACCCGACAAGTAGGGTGGAGTTTGTATTCTGCTACCGCGACAACGACCACGACTACTGCCACTGCCATCGCTCCTACTACAAGTGTTACTACTACTACCAGTACTGGTATGTCTTAGTATTAGTATGTACTAGTAGCAGTACCCCGAAAGCCTACACCATCCTAAACCATAAACCCTAAACTCTGAACCCTGAGCCCTACACCATCCTAAACCCTAAACCCTAAACCCCAACCACTAGTGGTGCTTGGACCCACAGGGTTTCTTGAGAGGGCGGCCGCAACTTCCCAAGGCTGCACATTGTGGGACGAGGGCGCAGACCGTTCGGGACCTGAGACGTGGTTCAGGGTTTTGACCCAAAGGGTCCCAGGTGCTGTTATGGGGAATACTTCCCCAAATCATATTAGCAATTTCTAGTATAGAAACCCTGCATTCTACTATATAGGTACTTTGGACCCAGTGTTTAGGGCTCGTGTTTCGGCTCGCTGGGGCCATTGGTATCTGCTTTGGTCACGCCGGTAATGTGGTAGTATAGGGGTCTCAGCAATTGGTAACATATCCCTCCATAGTCGCCAAATAGTTACGTACAGCGTGATATCCCCCCAAACCCTATATTCCTATCGTGAATTGGCAACAATATCCCGGAATATACCTTGGTGGTCGTCACATGCTTATGTACACCGTAATATCCCCCCAAACCCTTCTCCTATCATGAATCCCTAAACCCTAAACCCTGACAAACCCTAAACCCCTAACTCACAGCACGGTAGCATAATTCCGAAGCACAGAGCCTAGACGCTGGCGCCGACCTAGGCAATGGCGAGGACACGTCTCTGCTTCTGGCGGCGGTCTGTGCCGGCGCGCCGGCTCGAGTTTTTCCAAAAGCCCTTAATAATTAAGGAACATACCCTAACATAGAATAGGATCCCTATTGATTCAGGGATTTTGGAAGGTGCGGGTTCCTGTTCCGATGTCAGTAATTAGCCCATACTTGTAATTGAGAAATTGAGAGCATTATTCCTAACATGTATTCATGAGTGCTGTGTTCGTGAACTATTGCGTATCGATCTATCTATCTATCTGCTTACCCAAGTCTACCTCTGTACCTATCCATCCATCCAGCCAGCCAGCCATCCATCCATCCATTCCTCTACACAGCCAGCCAGCCAGCCATCCACCCATCATGTAGCATTCCTGGAACGCAAGGCACCATTACGAGACCGGTGCGCAGTCGGTGCTGACTTTCGTAGGCCACCATGCTGCTGCTTCATACGTGCAGGATCTGGTGCGAAGTGGGATTCCGAAGCCGTTTTCGACGCCTGTTCCGCGCTCAATCTCTTCAAAATGAAGCAAACCATCACATTCCAGGTGGTGGCGCGTCGGCAGGAAAACTGGAGCGACCCTACCTTATGCTTGCGCTTAATGCTCCAGAATGGTCAAGAGATGGAGGCACGGGCGGGCAAGCAAGCCACAGTGGCTCGAAGTCCTGCTCTTCGTAGTGGTGACAGCAAAGGACGGGCCACGTGGCAAAGCAGCAGTGTGCTAGAAGCTCAACATGTTGACGCTGATTCACGAATCAGCTGAGGTGATATCGGATCGTTCTATCTATGTGTTTCGTTTTTGCTCATTTCCAAATGTAGGATGGGCTTTGTGGACTATCGCCTCAAGGTGCAGGATTTGGAGGTTAATGCAAACACCTGATAAGTAACCCCCTTGCTTTAAAGACTCCAACATTAAGGAGAGGGGTCGATCTGAGCCCTCATTTAGATCACCACTTGGCAGCTGAAAACCCGTATAGAATACAGTAAACTCCAGAAAGTTGGAATCTCAATATCCTAAGTCCCTTATACAAAAGAGAAGGGAAATCCATCACCAATCCTCCTAAACCCATGTTACGGCCCATGTTCCAACTTTCTGGGATTCCCTATATAGAGCAAGACCCTGAGCCTTCATCGGAGCTTTCACAGCAACCCTTCAAGAAACCCGGAAACCCCTCCAGGACCCTCCTTGTACCCTCAAATAGGGGCATATGGTCCCAAATACCCAGACCCCCGGGAGGATCCAAAAAGTAGATCCCTTAATGGGGGTTCCTATAAAGTACCCTTAGTAGTATAGGGCCCCAAATTAGGGGATCTACTTTCTAGATCCTCCCGGGGGTNCCCGGGAGGATCCAAAAAGTAGATCCCTTAATGGGGGTTCCTATAAAGTACCCTTAGTAGTATAGGGCCCCAAATTAGGGGATCTACTTTCTAGATCCTCCCGGGGGTCTGGGTAAGGGGCCTTTAGGATCTAATAGAGTAGAGGCCAGAAAGTTGGAACATGGCTTTAGGAGGATTGGTGCTAGGATCCCTTATACTTTACCTTAAGGGCATTAGGATAATGATGTTCCAACTTTCTGGCTTCTACTATAGAGGGTAGATGGAGGGGAGGGTCTAGGCTATGAAGATTCAACGAACATGTGAATTCAAGGAGCCCTGCGAAGAGCCTAACCCGGTCCAAACATCTAAGCATCAAAACAGTCACCCAAGTAGTGCTAAACCGGCATCACCACGTATTACTACTAACTGCTATCCCCCCAAACCCTAAACCCTACACCCAAGACCCTAAAACTTGGGCAACTGGCTTTGGACCTTGGAGGTTCCCTAAACCCTGAACCCCAAGCCCACGCCCAACATCCCCAAAACCCTTGCAAAGTTCCCAAACCCGGAACCCTAAACGCTCAATCCTAAAACCCTAAGCCCTGAAGCCCTGAGACCTTGAACCTACCAGAAGGGCCCCTTCGACAAGTAAGCTAGGTCGGGCCTTTAAAGCCTCTGAAAAGACCTTGAAACCCTAACACCAAGGGGTTTTTGAGTCCCTGGGCAGGTCTTTTTCCCAACCTCGCTCTCCGGCGCGGTGGCCGCGGAAAGCTCGGTGCCTAGGATTCGGCCCAAAGCATCTCCAGCTTTTGGATTGCTTTTAAGGGTGCCGTTCAGGGTTGTAAGGACAAGGGCTTGTGTTTCGGAAGGTTTTAGCATGTTTAGTGGTTGAGGGGTTTAGAATAGGGTGGTTTGGGGTTTGAGTGTTAGGGCGGGTTGTCCGATTCCTCAGTTCAACCACACTATTCTATGGTAGCTTGTATTATGTGGCTGGTGATGTGGAGTGCCTGGAGTTCGAGATCCACGGGGACGGCACCTGTACGACGTGGACATTCCACTGGAGACAGCGATCCGAAAGGTTGCGTGACACGAGGTGTTCATCACGTTCGGAACTGCCTGAGTCGTCGAGGACGGTACCCAGATCCGAAACCTTTAATTATGAATCGACCCTCAATTATAATAAATACGGAACCTGTCAAGATTGAAGGTATATTCCCTAACCCTAAACCCTAAACCCTAAACCCTCAACCCTACTGGGTCAAGGAGGACTATGGAGTCCTGCATGTGCGCCTTATTGCGATCGAATCGCCCGGATGGTACCTGAAGAGGTGCCAGCGGAGAGCCCGGTCACGGAGAACCCGGCCCCTTAGGGTTTAGAGTTTAGGGCATTAGAGTCTGTTTTTGGGGGCTTAGGGTATTAGAAGCTTAATTCTTGGGGTTTAGGGTATTAGAATCTTATTTCTTAGGGTTTAGGGTATTTATTAGAACCTGCTTTCTTAGGGTTGGGGGTTATTAGAATCGTATGTCTCAGGGTTTAGGGTATTAGAAGCTTGTTTCTTAGGGCTACGTGATATAATACTTTATGGATCCAATTCTGAGAACCCAAACCTCCCTGCAGCTAGTGCATCTATGCGGGCCCCTGTATGAAGAGCGGCAATGACCTGGCTCTGGATCGTTGCATTTTTGGATTTGGCTTCCCACAGGAGCCATCACACAATAAATGCGTTCACTCTTTCGCTACAGTTGCTTCAGGGCCGTTAACCCCCTAGAAACTCCGTGCTTGTAGGCTCTTGGTATATTCACCGATGCAGAAGTTTTGGAGACTCTACCAAAACGGCTATAGTATTGAAGACCTCCAGTAAAGCAGCAGACGAGTGATGAGAGCGCGACACCAGCTTAGCAACAGAGCGATGTTTTCCGCGAACTGACAACCTGCTGGCTGGGGTGGGGAACCCAGATACTCCAAAACCCCTTAATTAAGGAATATACCTTAAATTATAATCGGATCCCTAATTCGATTCAAGGTATATTCCTTAATTAAGGGGTTTTGGAGGCTCTGAGAAAGGGTTTATTCAAGGCCTTGGTCCTTGAATCTTTGGGGTTGACGGCATGCGTTTCTGGTGGTGAGAAGTGGTCCCTGTCGCACGCAGCACCCTTAACTCTATTCCTCTGAGCTTCTAGACTAGCCCCATTAACAAGAAAGTCTACAAGCCCCAACACCCTAAATCCTACAGAACTGTTCTCGCCCTGAGCTTTGCGAGATCCACCACCCAGCTGTCGGAGAGCTCGGAGGTTCCACGTGAATAATGCCGGGGCCGAAAACATTGCAGTCCCACGGCTTGGTCGTCACAGGCCCCAAGAGTGGCGATGTGAAGGAGGCCTCGCGCATGGCTTGGGAATGCATAAATGCCTCAAAACGTAAGCCTGCTGCGGCCAAAGCCATAGGCAATGACTGCAGGCCGCAGCCGTCGCACGCGAGGCCGCCGCCGCCGCCCGCATGGCCCGACCCAGGCCATGCCACCTCCACCCCTGCAGCCTTTTTGAGAGGTTAGGGGATTTGGGGTTTAGGGTGGGCCTTAGGCTTCCTGCTATAGTTCTATGTCCCAAATCCCTAGTCCAATTAATCCGGCCCCTTTGTTACTACTGCGGAACCGCTTTTCCGAGCCCCAAACGTCGAAACTCGTTGCTCTAAGCTTCACAAAACCAGACCTTTGGTAGATCCTTAAGGTGCTGAACAGTTGACTAGCGTCACCGAGGTACCTATAAACGAAGCGCAGGACCCTAACCTAGTAGTACTATGGAGGCACGCTATGTTGAAGCCGGAAGCATGAGCATTTTCTGGACCCAAAATCGCGCCCTCAAAACCACCAGCCTTGCACATGTCCCGATACGTACTTGGTGGGACCCGGTGGGTCCGAGCTCTTCTCTACGGTGGGACCCAAATCGGGCTCGGTGGGACCCGGTGGGTCCCAGCTCTTCTCTACGTGGGACCCAAATCGNTACTTGGTGGGACCCGGTGGGTCCGAGCTCTTCTCTACGGTGGGACCCAAATCGGGCTCGGTGGGACCCGGTGGGTCCCAGCTCTTCTCTACGTGGGACCCAAATCGGGTTCGGTGGGACGTGGTGGGACCCGGTGGGTCCCAGCCCTTCTCTACGTGGGACCCTACACCCCGTTTGGGTTTTTGCTAGTTAGGGTGAGGGGAGGCCCCAATCATTTAGGGGGAGCTGGGCACAACCAACGTTGACCGTTAAGCAGCTTTTTGTTGAGGTTTTCGGCCCAGTTTGCATGCCCAGATTCCGGACACCAAGCCAGCTTCATGATAGAGTGCCCTGAATGTGCATTGGTCCAATCTTGGGGTCCGCAGAGCGACTCTGAAACCGGAACTCGAACACGGGAAGCAAATCTGGTCACAAGGATGGAGCACAAAGCAGCCCAACAAGTGATCTAAATGATTGGGGCCGACATTGTGGTTTCCAAAACGTGGAGTTTCTGTGGCTCCAAACCTCGGCAATACTCGGCACGCAGCGCGGCCCGTAAACTGGTGACCTTGCTACTGCTGGCATTAAGAAAGCTGCCCAGAAAACGGTCCCAGAAACGAAGCCGGAAGTCGTACGCGTTGCTGGCCATGCAGTCCGGTGCCCTGCAGCTGCCCAAAGGTGCTAGCTGCTAGACTAAACTAAAAGCTTGCACGTAGCTTGCTGCGACATGGCCCTACATTGCAGAATTTGCACTTCCCCTAAACGGGGCATGTAAGCTGATTGCATTCTTATAATACTATGGAGGCACGCTATGTTGAGCATTTGCTGGACCCAAAATCGCGCCCTCAAAACCACCAGCCTTGCACGTGTCCCGATACGTACTTGGTGGGACCCGGTGGGTCCGAGCTCTTCTCTACGGTGGGACCCAAATCGGGCTCGGTGGGNAAATCGCGCCCTCAAAACCACCAGCCTTGCACGTGTCCCGATACGTACTTGGTGGGACCCGGTGGGTCCGAGCTCTTCTCTACGGTGGGACCCAAATCGGGCTCGGTGGGACCCGGTGGATCCCAGCTCTTCTCTACGTGGGACCCAAATCGGGTTCGGTGGGACGCGGTGGGACCCGGTGCGTCCCAGCCCGTCTCTACGTGGGACCCTACACCCCGTTTGGGTTTTACAATGCTAATGAGGGTGAGGGGAGGCCCCATGATACCCATTTTTCACTGCCCTTTAGCATTGTAGTCCAGGTGTGCGTCCAGCCGGTGTGTGCAATCATTTAGGGGGAGCTGGGCACAACCAACGTTGACCGTTAAGCAGCTTTTTGTTGAGGTTTTCGGCCCAGTTTGCAGGCCCAGATACGGACACCAAGCCAGCTTCATGATAGAGTGCCCTGAATGTAGAGTAGGTAACCTTTAACCTTTTGGGGTAGTATAATCCCTATATAATCCTTATATTATGAAAATGGTTAACCTTTGGTTCCCCATGATACCCGACAAGTAGGCTAAAGAAGAGGCACATGTGCCCTGTTTGTGACCCCTGATGAGAGCTTCTAGAGGGTTCCAACGGACTCAAGAATTAGGTGCTCGGGCTGAGGATCGTATGGCTCTGAACCATGAACCCCAGACCCAGAGAGCCCAATACCCCTTAATTAAGGATTATAGCTCAAAATCATAGTATATGGGGCCCTTTATAATTTAAGCCATATTCCATACTTAAGGGATATTTCCTAGTAGTAGAGCGGGTAACCTTTAACCTTTTGGGTTAGTACAATCCCTATATACTCTTTTTTTTGAAAATGGTTAACCTTTGGTTCCCCATGATACCCGACAAGTAGGCCTTAGACTCCAAAGCCCGAAGCAAAGAGACCCCAAACCCCGAAACCCCAAAATCTAAACCCTAAACCCTGACCCTAGGGCTCTAAGGACTCATATAGGGTTCCTTTAAGGGATCTATAAGGGGGTCCTTTAACGGGATCTATATGGTTGAGGGCTCTAAGGACTCATATATTCAGGCTTTTGGGCCCCAAGACCATACTATAAAAGGCTTTTGGGCTATTTTGATGCCCAGGGTAGTAACCCTTATAGACCCCCTTTAGTATAGATACTTAGTAAGGCCCCTATAGCATAGTGCCCTTATAGATCAGTTATAGTAACCCTTATAGACCCCTTTAAGGTAAATGGACCCCTTAGGGTTCAGAGAGCCTTGAGGTTCCAAGTGAACGGCGGTCGCTTAGAGGCCGTGCCCGGCTTCCCGGATCTTAGCATTGCCCGAGACTTTTTAGGGCTTCTAGGGTTTAGGGTTCAGGGCTTTTTTTCGGGTTTAGGGTTTAGGCTTTGTTTAGGGTTTGGGATTGCTTTCGGGTTTCGAGTTTTGGGTCTGGGGTTTCGGGTTGAGGGTTGCGGTCGCCTTTGAGTTCAGGGCTCTTCGGGGTTAGGGCTCTTAGGGCTTCTGGGGTTTAGGGCTCTGAAGCATGAGGGTTGAGGTGTCGGAGCCTCAGGGATATTTGAGGCTGTTAGGGTTTACAGTAGAAGCCAGAAAGTTGGAAGATAATAGCCCTCATACCCTTAAGGTAAAGTATAAGGGATCCCAGCATTAATCATCCTAAATCCACGTTCCAACTTTCTGGGATCAGGATTCAGGGTAACTAAAGGGTTGCGTTGTAAGATTTCTTTCAAAAGGCTCCTTCATGTTTCTCCTCAGGGTTCCTCTTAGACGGCTCATGGCCAAGGTTTCCTTCTAAAACCTTAGTAGCTGAGTAGGTAACCTTTGACCTTCTGGGATTTATATGGGAGTTTCCGAAAATTGGGGACCCGAATATAGTACCCTAAATAAGGTCTATATACAGTAAACCCCTAAAAGTTGGAAACCGGATTCAGGCCAAATAGTGCTGGGATTCCCTATACATGACTCTTATGGATTGAGGCTATGAGGTTTCCAACTTTCGGGCTTCTACTGTAATCCTACCATACATAATTCAAAAGGTTAACCTTTTTTGGGCTAGGGTACTCAGCCCTTAAGAAAACGGTTCATATCCTGGAAGTTAGGGGCTCCTTCACAGGGGGTTTAGGGGATTGGGGTTTAGGGGCGGGGGCCTGGGCTTACTATAGGGGCTTAAATAACTACCACTACTATTCTGGGGTTCCTTATGTATAATTATAGTTAAGGGGCCCCAAAACCCTAGTCTAATTATTAAGGCCTCCTTTTTGGGGGGGGCTACTGGTCCTGGTGTGACCGGGGCGGCTGGGATGATTCGGCATGGGAACCAAAGGGGCAGCGCAAAAGCAAATGGCTCCGTGGCAAGGCCGCCTGCTTGAAGCGCCAGGCGAACAGATTTGCCCTTGTTGTTATTAAAGGTGACCCTGACGCGGGTTCGGGTTTTTTTTTGGAAGGTTCGGCCAAGGTTGGGTTTTGGAAGGTTTGGCCAAGCCCCTGGTCCTCTGGTCTCCTGGTCCTTGGTCCCGTGGTCTGTGGTCCCGTGGTCTCTGGTCCTCTGGTCCCGTGGTCCTCTGGTCCCGTGGTCTCCGGTCACGCGGTCCTCTGGTCCTTTGATCTTCTAGTGCCGTGGTCTCTGGTCTANGGGGGGGGGGGGGGCTGCGCCCCCCAACCCCCCCGCTTTCTTTTTTTTTTACGCCGTGCAGGCTTGGATTGAAGAACATCGTACCATCAACAAGAACTGTCTCAAGCAAATAGTTGTTATAGGCCATATTATAGGCCTTTTCAAACCCTTCATGCAGGCAGATGGGGGGGCTACATCCGCCCAACCCTCGTGCTTTATTCATCTGTGCAAGATCGCTTCAAGTATCGTCCTGCCAGCTAAGACAGACCCCATATGGACCCTCTCAGAGCCCGTGTTAAAGAAGATATATGCTGAACCGGAATAACTAAATGAAGGGGCGTGTTTAAGATACAAGATGAATCGGAGTCGTCAAATGAAGGGGCCGTATTAAGATATATGATGAACCGGAATCGCCAAATGAGGGGCGGGGGCGTGTTTAAGATTCAGATATATGATGAACCGGAAGCGCCATATGAGGGGGTGTGTTGAACATATATGAGTAACTCGAGTCGCCAAGTGACGGGGGAGTGCTTAACATATATGATGAACGGCAATGGCCACATGAGGGGGCGTGTTTAAGATATAACATGAATCGAAGTCGTCAAGTGAGGTGGGCATGTTTAAGATATATGATGAACCGGAATCGCCAAACGAGGGGGCGTGCAGGCTTGCTTTGAAGAACATCGTACCATCAACAAGAACTGTCTCAAGCAAATAGTTGTTATACGCCTTTTCAAACCCTTCGTGCAGCCCGTGCTTTTTTCATCTGTGCAAGATCGCTTCAAGTATCATCCTGCCAGCTAAGACAGACCCCATATGGACCCCCTCAGAGCCCGTGTTAAAGAAGATATATGATGAACCGGAATAACTAAATGAGNCATCTGTGCAAGATCGCTTCAAGTATCATCCTGCCAGCTAAGACAGACCCCATATGGACCCCCTCAGAGCCCGTGTTAAAGAAGATATATGATGAACCGGAATAACTAAATGAGGGGGCATGTTTAAGATAAAAGATGAATCGGAGTCGTCAAGTGAGGGGGCCGCATTAAGATATATGATGAACCGGAATCGCCAAATGAAGGGTGGGGGCGTGTTTAAGATTCAGATATATGATGAACCGGAAGCGCCATATGAGGGGGTGTGTTGAACATATATGATTAACTCGAGTCGCCAAGTGACGGGGGAGTGCTTAACATATATGATGAACGGGAATGGCCACATGAGGGGGCGTGTTTAAGATATAACATGAATCGCAGTCGTCAANCATATATGATGAACGGGAATGGCCACATGAGGGGGCGTGTTTAAGATATAACATGAATCGCAGTCGTCAAGTGAGGTGGGCATGTTTAAGATATATGATGAACCGGAATCGCCACACGATAGGGCGTGTTTAAGATGTATGATGAACCGGAATCGCCACATGAGGGGGCCGTATTTAAGACATATGATGAACCGGAATCACCAAATGAGGGGGGGGGTGTTTAAGATATATGATTCGGAATCGTATCCCCTCAATAGCTTGAAGCAAAACAACACTTCGCAATCGAAATCCTCGAATAGCTTCGCGCAAAACGAAGGCAATTCGGAATTCCCGACGAGCTTCGACGCAGAAGAAGCCTTGCAAGTNAAATCCTCGAATAGCTTCGCGCAAAACGAAGGCAATTCGGAATTCCCGACGAGCTTCGACGCAGAAGAAGCCTTGCAAGTGGAAATCCCCAATACCTTGAAACAACAGAAGGCCAAAAAGTTGCTCTTCCCCAATAGCTTGCTGCAGAAAAACAATTCACAGGTGGGAATTCCCCAATGGATTGCTGCAAAAAACGATGCTATCCCAATAATTTCCCAAGAGGTTGCTGCGTAAGAAGACGCTACAAATGCAACTTTCCGAAGAGCTTGATACAAAAGAAGACGCCCCAAAGTGGAACTTCCCCAATACATTGTTGCAAAACAGAAACCCTGGAAATGGAGCTTCCGCAATAGTTTCGAAAGAACTTGCTGCTAAAGAAGACGCCCAAAAATTGGACTTCCCCAATAGCTTGCAGCAAAAGCGCTTGCAAATGAGACTTCCCCGATAGTTTCCTAAAGGCTTGCTGCAAATAAAAACCACCAAAATTGCAATTTACGCTATAGCTTGCTGCAAACACGAAATTCTGGAAATGGCACTTCCCCAATAGCTTGCCGCAAATCAAACTGAAACAAAGCTTGGCCGCACCTTTCAAAAAAACATGTTTGGCCGAACCTTCCACAAAAAAAAAACCGGCCACCCCCTGACGCCTCGACGCGAGTACAAGGCGGAATGCCGCGAGGAGCCTGGGGTGTGACCCTGACGCCTCGGCCATAGGATGCCACTATCAGGGCCCCCGTTGGTCGGGACGACGCAGACCAGCTTCTCGGCCCACTGCCTGTCTCACCTTGAGGCAAGGAGGAGCGAGCCAACTACAAGGCCACGTCGGCTTCGTCCTCGACCAACCCCAAGACCCCGCCACCGAAAACCAGTGCCCCCCAGCCCTAAGGGTCCAAGTACCTATAGCAATCATATATTCTCCTAAATATTGAGCTACATAACTTCTATCCTAAACTTAAGTACCTAATTATTGGGTCCTTTGGACCCGTGGGGCAGACCAGCAAGCTCGTGACTGAGGCTCTGCAGACGTGGGACGAGCAAGAACTTCAGAGAGTCAAGACTGGCAGCATCGGTTTAGGGGTTTAGGGTTTAGGGGTTTAGGGGTTCGCCCTCACAACCAGCCGAAGCACCCATTCCGGCCGGTCCAGATAGGGTAGGGCTCCGTCTATACGTTGATTTTCGGGCTCTGTCAAGGGCTTTAGGTGTAATCATTCGGTAAAGTTCCTGATCTCATTACCCAAAGGCTCCATAGTAGTTCCTTTTTGGGATTACCTTATAGGATTCTAAATATGAACCCCAAAAAGGAACTACTATGGAGCCCCAACACCCTGTTCAAAGAAACCGACCCAAGGAGGACATAAGCATAAGCATGTCATATGGGATATCCCAATCCTTGTTTTGCTTATGCGCTTTCTTGAGGCCCTATAATGGCCAAGGGTTCCCTAAACCCTAATTCGCAAACCCTCAACTCTAAACCCCGAAATGGTCAAGGCTTCTACATGATAGTGAACCCCAGAAAGTTGGAACATGGATTTAGGATGATTAATGCTGGGATCCCCATACTTTACCTTAAGGGTATGAGGGCAATTATCTTCCAACTTTCTGGCTTCTACTATATAAATTCCATAATAGGATTTACAATAGGAACCTACAAAAAAAGGCTTTTGTGGGTTAAGGTAGGGTCTCAACTTAAACCCCCTACATTAGGGTTTTGGCCTGGAGGCCATGCGGTGGAAGATCTTCGTTCGAGGTTCTCTCAGGGTTGCTTACTAGTAGAGTAGGTGACATTGAACGGGTTTTAGGGTACTATAAGGGGGTCCACAAGGTGTAGTATGAAGGCTCTTTAAGGATTCTATAAGGGTTTGTTAGTAGTAGAGTAGGTGACCTTCAACCTTTTGATTTTGGGGTACTAGACAATGAGAAGCTCCCACAAGAAAAGCCCTAAACCCCCATACCCTAAATCGTTTGCTGCATGGACATTCCCTTGGGCATGGATAAAGCCTTCCTCAAGCCTTTGTATAACTCTGTTTGAAACCTGTATACAATTTTCAATGTGTTTACGCAGACAGAAATCAACAGACATTTATCAAGCCCGAGTACAGATAGCAAGCTTGTAAGTTCCGTGAAAAAGCCAAATAAACTCGTCGCCCGAGGCCCCATCCCTCCAGCGTAGCATCCTTCAGCGGCAAGGGCGCCGATTGGTGGGAAGGCAAACAAGATTGAGTTCTAATTCGAGATTGATATTTTGTTTTAATACGTGCTTTGTCAGGATGTAAAACCTAGCGTAATTGTCCTAAACGGATGGTTTCTCCAGCACTTTCTTAGCCTTCTATACCAGTTGTCTAACATTCCATACTATAGGGTTTTTTAACGGTTTCACAAGGATTCGTCTAAATGGGTTCGAAAGGTTCGAGAGATGAGTCATAAGCATGTATGAGCTTTTGGGGCATTGGGGTATATGTACATCCCTAAGGCTCAAAACGGCCCAAAAACCTTAAATAATATGGTCTTTAGGCCCAAAAGCCTTAAAATATGAGTGAGTCCTTAGAGCCTTAGGGTATATATATATATGGTTGTGCGCTGTGCGTTCCCCCCCCACCCCCCCC
>BGNK01002187.1:3542-21022 GCA_003297005.1 Symbiodinium sp. clade A Y106 | reverse complement strand
TTCTCTTTCCTCACAGTTGGACAACCACAAAACGGCAATAAGGGGATGCCGCAGGAAGCAGAGCAGGGGGCGGGGAGAATACACCATAACGTCCATTACTTATTGACGTGTAGGAGTACATAACAGGATACCATGGGGGGAAGGGGGGGAGGGGGGGAGGGGGGGTGGCCCGCCGGGGCGGAAACCTGTAAACACACACATTGTCGGCTAGGTGTCATGGGAGATTTCTTGGGTATCGGGAACCCTAGAAGGGCTTTCTTGTAGGTCTAGGGCCTAGGACTTCAGAGGATTCAAAGTTTCTAAAGGTTGGGTTTTGCGATTCTTGGGGCTTTAGGGGTTAATCTTTGGACTTGGGTTACTTCGGCTTTGGGGCTAAGGGCTTCTAGAGTTTTAGGAAAGTTTGCGCCTTAGGGCTTCGGGGCTTTATGTTTTAATTTTTCAGTTTTGCTTCAGGGCTCAAGGGCTAGAGGTTGAGCTGTTTCACGCTCGGTGTTTGTCAGCAGAACTGTGGCTACAGCACCACTTTTCTGCGTGCGTCGTCCTGCACACCCTGAAGTAGAATCCCCCAACTGCACCCCGAGCCCCCCGAACCCTAAGTTTCAGCCTCTAAACCCAAACCTTCAAGCTCAGCGTAAGCTCCGAAAACCCGTTAAACCAAACCCCAAAGCCCCCACCTAAAGCCCCGTAAAGTAGGTAAAATACTGGCCCTATACCGATAAAAGGCGATAAGTCTACATACTTTTGGGGTCCAGGTAGAACGACTCCAGAGAGCCCCTGCAGACCTTTCAAAAAACCTGCGTTAGTCTGCGCAGAGAGGCTTGAACAAGAAGGAATCATAAAAGGGCTTAGTTTAGGGTTCAAGACAAAATATAAGACACCATTTAGCCCATGTATAACTTACCGAAAGGACCATATTGTAGTTCTTATGTCTCTTATTTAAAGCAGTTGCCCTTGAGTTCTACTGGCATGTCACACAGAGAAGGTCGGGGAGCGGTTGCTGAAGGATCCTGGAAAAGGTAGCCATGTACACAGAGCAAAACATATAAACAAGGGCCGGGAGTGATTTTAGACTTATGTGGTTAATGTAGGGTTTAATAAATATAATAGCTTTCTGGGCTCCTTTATAGTACAATTGCCATCAGGACCCTACAGAATAATATGGGTATCTAGCTAGGCCTTTATATTATGGATAGTATGCCTCATGCCCTCGAGGCTGGGTCTCTCAGTCTTTCTGATGGTGCACCACGTTGTTTCTCAAAACATGATTCAATGATACCCCTTCTTCGGGTTGAGGGCTAGGGTTTAGTGTTCAGGGTGTAGGGATTAGGGTAGGCCGTGCCAGGGTGTCAAAGATTGTTACGGCATCGTCTTCCGTTCGATGCACATGTCTTCAAATCACCTGCTTCCCTGGCCTTACCGTGCCAAAGAAGCTGGAGGATTGGCGAGCAAAATGGAAGAATGCCAGTGTACGCTTCAAGGACATTCGGACTGCTTGCTGGAATCATTCGGTTTGCCTGGGACGGTGAACATAGCGATCATGGTCTGAACCGCTTCTTCGTTGCCACCAAGGAGAGCCGACCGAGCGAACCTTTTGCCGATGGTCTTGCCCCTGACGGCTCAGGGGCCGAGTCCCAGCACGACGTGCTGCCGGACTACACACCGCCGGATCCGCCAGCTTCACTGTCGCCGACCCGCCCGGGGCCCTTCAGTCAGGCTGGTCCACGAGAACGTAGAAGGTTTCGACGAGAGAATCATAGAAGATCTGCTGGGCGAGTGGTACAGCATTGAAGTCCTCCATGTACACCCCGCCATACCGGTTGGAACCATGTGTCGCGACCGAGCAATACATCGTAGCGGTGCGGAAGACATGTGTTGATGAAGTAGGTGTTCGCTCTGGTGTCTTAGAGTTTAGGGTTGCATCCGGGCTGTTCTAGCATATGCAAGCACATAAGCAGAGAGCTGCATGTTTGTGTGCAAGTTGTGAACATCAGAACAGTCCGAATGGTTTGAGTGTTGACACGCCCGTGCCTTCCACGATCATGCGATACATACATACATACATCCATCCATCCATCCATGCATGCATGCATGCATGCACGCACGCACGCATGCATGCATGCATGCATGCATGCATGCAATCATACATACTTAAATACTGACATACTATAGTCACAGACATACATACATGCATGCATGCATGCATGCATGCATGCGTGCATGCGTGCATACACACACATACATACATCCATGCATGCATGAATAAAGACATACATACAGACGTATGTAAGTACATAAATAGCTACATGCATAAATGCTGACATGCATACATACATACGTGCATGCATACGTACAAACATACATGCATACGTACGTACATACATACATACATACATCGACGTCAACAAGTACATAGAGCATACACCAATATATAAGACATATTGCATGTATGCATGTGTTTATATGTATATAGTATACACATATCGTGCGTTTGTTTATCCGTAGGCGGACTTTAGTTTATAACTTGCCTAACAGGACTTCACGACAGCCTCAATCCGCAAACCGGATAATTACATCCGTTTCAGAACTTTATGAAGCCTGGAATGCCCTGGAACCCTCATGTAAGGCTTGATAGCAAGGGAACGATCTTGTCAAAACTCCCCACCCCATCTGCTACCGTACTGGTTGTGAGAGCAGGCACCGGGAACGGCGCCCAGGATGTTGAGGGGGAAGGCAACGTGATGAACAGTTTACAGGTTACGGTGTTGGTTTAAGTTTAAGGGCTTTAGGGCAACCAGTGCCGAGCTTGTTCGCTCTGGCAGTGTTCCTTCTTCTGGATAATGCTTCTTGAAGTGAAGATAATGTCTGTGGCCGGATCATCACCGTTGTTGAAGCTTCTGATGGGAAATTGGATGAGGCCAGCACTGAAAACTACCGCAATGACCTGTCAGCTATATCTTCATCATTCTGGTGATGGTGACTGTGAATATGCGGAAGACGAAGGTGACTGTTATCTTCAGGGAAGAAGGCCATTATGATCAAGAGATTTATTTTGACATTGATGTCAGGCTTAGGGTCGTATAGGTAGTGGCACTCAACCACGGCGGCCATGACGATCTAGCTTTCATCAGTTGTTGGTGCGGTGCAGAGTCTTGGTGCTTCAGGGTCTAGTTGAGTCTGTACAACTGACGGGCTGGGCTGAGGGGTGGGGTTCAGGGCGGGAATTGAAGTCAGCATTTTTGTTGTCTACCGTTGTTGCTGAAATTTTGGTTCATATTATTGACAGTGCTTGTCAATGGTTAAAGGGATGCCCAGAACCCCAAAGAATCAAGCCTAAACCCTTTGAAACTGCACTCTGGACCTGTTGAGTTCACGGTTTTACGCTCTCTGCACCTAAGAAGCTCGATGCTTTAGGGCGCTGGGTTTTAGGGCGTAGGGTTTAGGACAGTGTCTGGATAGTCGCAACTACTAGCTTAAAGGCAGTTACATGCCTTCGTACTTATAGAACATCTGTATGCAGCACTTTCTTCAGGTGTGCCTGTGTATACATGTATGCAGGCACGTTTGTTTATTTTTTGTTTCATTTATTCATTCACGCATTCATTCATTCATAAATAATTCTCCAGACGGTTTACTATGGGCTCTGGATAACATGAAAAAAACATGCCGTCGTTTCGCGCCGCGGATTTCCGACCGTTTCTTGCCTTTGACTCCCTTCATGTGGATTCTTGTCTGTCCCTGCGGCCGTCTCTCATGCACACTCTCTTTCACTCTGCTCTTGAGTCTGTACATCCTAAACCCTAGGCCCTAAACCCTGAACCCTAAACTCCTAAACTCTAAACCTTGAGCCCTAAGCCCGAAACCCTGACCTCAAGCTCTTAAAGCCAAACCAGAGCAGCACCTGGGTGTGGCAAGGGGGACAAGGACAAGGATCAAAGACCCTAACCGGTCCCGAATGGGAGCCAACGCAAGCTTCGCCCACATGAAGGGAGACAAGCCCAGAGAGCCCAATACCCCTTAATTAAGGAATATGGCTTGAATTATATAGGGCTTCATATTATGATTTAAGCTATATTCCAAAGCCCTAAACCCTAAACCCTAAAACCCTAAACCCCTAAGCTCGACAACTCCGGCATCGGCCACCCAGTCCCAAGCAAACTTCAAGATGACGCTTGTAGGATACTTAGATAGTGAACGGGGGAACTTTAAACTTTTTGGCCTTATATATTAGCTCTATCTTAGAAAGATTGAACTTTTTGTGGTCCGGCTGTTGAAGAAGAGAGGATAATTTTAGTATAATATGACCCCAAACCCATTTTAAATATTAGGGCCCCTACATTTCATACGATTTTTCTTAAGGTCTCAAACTTGCAGCCAAAAACTGTAATGTATAGGAACCTGATTAAGAAACCCTGGCCCTATCACCCCAATATATTAGGATTCCTATACCGGACCCGAGTAAAGACCCAAGGTTTCTTAATCAGGTTCCTACAATATCTTAGGATTCATATACAGAACCCGTGTAAAGACCCAAGGTTTCTTAATCAGGTTCCTACATTAGACCCTAAACCCTAAACCCCCCTTTATAGAACCCTACTAGAACCTTACTAGATTCCTATATTAGCCGGGCCAGCGCCATGGTTATCTGCCCGAAAGGCGCAAAGTTCAGAAGTCGAGATGGGAGTTTCGGAAAATAGGACCCTAATATAATACCCTAAATAGTAGGACCCTTATTATAAGGACCCCAAAATACGGTGCCCCTAATTTTCGGAAACTCCCAGATGAAGAGCCCGAATGCAACCTTTATCAACCCCCCTAAACCCTAAACCCTGCCAAATCCTTCGTGAAGCCCCTATACAGCCATGTTGAAAGCATGTATATTCTGCTGGCGGCACTTCTGCTAAACTCCCGAAAGAAACGCTACACACTTAAACCCTAAACCCTTTACCTTGAACCAAAAAACGTAAACTTTAACGGGAAGCCTAAGCCTTAGGCCTTTTGAAGAGCTTTAAACGGAGCCCTAAGACCTATACACTTTAACAGGAACCTCGCCCTAAGGCTCCTGGACCCTCGTAGTGAATGACCCTCTTAGGAGCCTTAGGGTAGTTACCAAGTCCCATGATCCTTTAAGTAGACCCTAAAACTCCCCTTACGGAACCCTTATAGATCCCTTTTAAGGAACCCATTTAAGGAAGCCTAGTGGAGCCTTAGGGTAAGCCCCTTTGCAACTTCCAGGCGGGCGTTCAAACGTCTGGGTTTGCTTCAACGAGCTGAGCCAACTGGAGGAAACTCGGCCCGGATTAGGACTTTTGGGAATTCGGGGGGTGGGTGGGGGGGGGGGGGNTGATTTTCAAGGGATATATGAGGGTAATACTCAGGTTTAAGGTATGGAGTTTAGGGGTTTATGGCTTTGGGGTTTTGGGCTTTAGGGTTTAGGGAATGCCGACTATGTCGTCTACTGAGGCTGTTGATTATGTATAGCGGAGGGGATCTTATGAGAATTGGCATGCAACAGTGTATCATAGTTGTTCGTGGGAGTCGTAGTCGTACTTTATATGACACAGGATAAATTTAGGGTGTAGGGTTGAGTTACATGGGAGTTTCAGAAAAACCTAAGCCCTAAACCCGTGATCCCTTAAACCCTAAACCTTAAACCCCTAAGTGCTATGCACTACAAACCGGAAAACCTTGTACACCCTAAACCCTGCGCCTTAAACCACTAAACCCTTTAAACCGTAAACCTCTAAAACCTAAATCCCTAACCCTGAGACCCCTAAGCCCCTTAAACCCTATAAACCCGCAGCCCTGTGCGCCTATTCCCTATACCCCTAAAAACTGTATAAACCCTTTAAACATCCTGCAACACTGTAAACCCTAAACCCTGAGCCCCCCCAATCCCAGCACATCCTAAAAAAACCCTAGTTCCCAAACAAGTTTATAAACCCTGTAAGCCTTAAACCCTACCTGGACCCTATGGAACCTACCTTTTGAGGGTTCCTTATTATGATTTCCTTATATGGGTCCTTAAAAAGGTAGGTTATTTGGGGTTAAAGTAAACCTTAAGAGTCCTAAAAACACCCTAAACAGGAGAACACATGATAAACTGTATAAGCCCTCTAAGCCCGAAACCCCCAGTCCCGGTAAATCCCTAAAGAACTAAACGGGGGAACCCACACCCTAACTATCGTACCCTTATGGATCCCTTATATATTAGCCCTTATAGACCCCTTGACCCCCTTTACGGGGACCTTATCTTAATTATTAAGGTCCCTATACTAGAGTATGATTCTTAGTCTTCGTAGCCCTTACACAGAACCCTTTGAAGGATCCCTCGAGCCCCTGTAAGGCCACTATGCTAATTATTAAGTCCCCTACTTGAAGGGGCAGGGGACTTAGTAAGTAGGTTATAAGTAGAGTTATAAGTGCCCTAACTGGAGTTACCCTAGTTATAGCCCTACTTATAACCAACTTACTAAGTCCCCTGCCCCTTCAAGTATATGAAACAGGAGAACTACTCCCTGGCTGGCATCTCCCCAGCTCGAAGCAGCGCTGCCTCCTCAGTAGCTCTGCAGTCGCGTAGGGTCAAGGGTTTGGGGTTTTAGGGGTTTAGAGCTTTAGGGGTTTAGGGTTTTTAGGGGTTTAGGGTATTAGGGTTTCGGATTTTGGGGTTTAGCGTTTAGGGTTTTAGGTTTTAGGGTTTAGGGCTTAGTGTTTGGGGTGATGGCCCCTCGCCTGGAGACTCCGAAACCATTGATTGTGGGTTCTATAGGGATTCCTGTAAGGGTTCCCTTAATTATGGAATACACCTCAGATAGGAACCCTCAGAAGATAAAAGGTATATTCCAAAACAAAGGGGCTTTAGATAAAAGGTTTATTCCAAACTAAAGGGGCTTTGGAGTATGAAGCCCTAGCCGGGACTAGTCGCAAACCCCGACCCCCCAACCCTAGACACTAAACCCGAAACCCCAATCCCCCAACCCTAACCCTTAACCCCAACCCCTAAACCACAACCCCTAGACCTCCAACCCTGGCTGCTCATTTACCCATGCCAGGAGAGGACGAGTCTATGCACACACACACACACCCTAAACCTGTAAAGCCCCCCGCCCCCTCGCAAAAGAAAATCCTAAACCCTTCCCGCCAAACTCCGCAACGCTAAACCGCTCGGTAAGCCTTTGTTTGCACTTTTGGACAAGCTTGGACAATCTATGACCGCCTGGCCATTGAGATTTGAATGTTCGGTTTGGATGCACTTAAAGGATCATCGGGCTTAGTAGCTAGGGTTATCATTAAATTAGAGTAGCTACGTTTATGACTACTTACAACCCCAATGAAGGCACTTATAGCTGTACTTACTAAGTCCCAGGATCCTCCAAGTAGGGGCCTTATGAATTAGAAGGGGTTTGGGGTCTATTGCAGTCTAAGCTGAGTTTAAGTTATGATAAAGTGCCGTAAGAAATAATGTAGGTCGCTTCTATATGGGTGGTTGTCAATATTAGGGTCCCTTTTTGGGTACCCTAACTAATAGGTGCCGTACTATCATCAGGACCCAAAACGGGACCCTAAGTTTTGACAACCACCCATATTGGTTTGACTGAGGCTACCCTTATGCGTTTGGGGTTCAGGGTTCTGGCTTCAAGTTCAGGGCGTGGTGTTTAGGATTAAGGGTTGAAGGTTCAAGGGTCATATACTACAGGGGCCTAAATAATTAGAGCAGGGTTTTGGGGTATACCTAAACCCCAAAAAAGTAGGTAAAATATAATGGCCCAAAGCCTATAAAGGGCTATCATTCTACATACTTTGGGGGTCCAGGTATGATACTAAATTTATAATAAGGAATCCCCAGAATAGTATGGGTAATTAGTAAGGCCCCTACATAGGGCTTTGGATTAGGCGTCAGGGATTTTCTGGCTCCGGGTTAGGTGACCGGAGGTGCGAATGAGAGTAGAGCCGGCAGGACGCAAGATCCTAGCTGTTTATCGTGTCCGCTCCCTGCATAATGAAAGAACCTGATTAAGAAATCTTGGGCCTTTATTAGGGTTCCTTATATGAGCCCTACTATTTTGGGGTTTTAGGCCCAGGGTTTCTTCATCAGGTTCCTACATTACCTAAACCGACCGCAAACCCAAAACCCGGCAATTCCTAAAAACTTCGAAGGGAACTTGCAAGCAAGGCGCTGCTGCTTCTGTGTGGCGAAGGCCCCCTCTCCGTGCGAACATTGGGAGGCTACCGAAGGGTTGAAGGAGGGTGGGGCGGGCTGGTACTCAGTAGTATCCCGATAACATAGTTCTGATGATAGCACTAATATGCACCAAAACCCTGTCCCAATTAATCAGGCCCTTATAATCAGGCCCCTGTGCTGATGTTCGGATGTTGGTTCAAGAGGCCGCAGCAAAGCCTACTTTGGTGTCCCGCGGGTAACTTTGAAGCTTTCTGTGGTATATGAACCAGAAGGCAACGTCTCGAAGCCAAGCTACTGTTAACGAATAGTAAAGTTGGACACCGAATGGAGCCTGTGCACATCAAGCCCAGCAGGGCAGAAATCTCACCCTGACTTGCCGGGCATGAGTCCATGTGGGAGTGCTCTGTGCGTGCGTGTGCGCGCGTGCGTGTATATATATATATATACATATTTATGTCTTCACGTACAGCTACATACATGTGTATATATATACACAGTATATATATATGCATACATATTTATGTCTTCACGTACAGCTACATACATGTGTATATATATATATATACACAGACATATACACGTACGTATCTGGGTGTGTATATATATATATACTCACAGACATACGTGTGCAAATGTGTGAACATACATGTGTGTGTATATACATATATATATATATATATACATGTATACATGTATGTATACACATGTGCTTATTTCGATATATGCACACACAAATTCATGTACAGTATGTATATTCGAGGACACATGGCATGCATATGGATACACTCACATATGTTTACACATACGCATACAGATACATGTACATCATGCATCATACACAAGACATAATACATCATACGTCTTTACACAATACATGTTCATAAGCATGCATGCACTCAAGGTAGATGGACGGACAGGTCGTTCAATGCACCCACAACTCAGGTTGGTGTAAGCACACATGCAGATATGGAAATAGAAAAGGTTCTGTGAAGGATCGCTGGTAGGAATCCATTCCTTCCCCTTCAAGACTTAAATCCTATACGCCAAGCCCTAAACCCTAAATCCTAAACTCTAATCCTTAGCAGCAGCAGCAGGCGATCCCATCAAGCATCCTTCCGCAGAGGCTGAGGCGCGTCAGGGGCGAGGGGGAGTAGTGGCTTAGCGCGTGGGGGTTGACGAGTTCCGCGTCCCCGGGCTTCTCATTTAGGCTTTAAGGGTTCCTTTCAAGGTGGACTTTAGGTTTTCTTATAGGGTTTGTGGGCGAGCTTATAGGGTTCAAGATTCAGGATCGTGCTGCTTCCGATTCGGAGTGGCTTAGATTGATTAGTGGGGACTGACACACCCTAAACCCTTAACCCCAAAATCCTAAAACCCTAAACCCTAAAGCTCTGGGGTGGATGGAAGCCGATCGGCTGCGACCAGGGAGGGGCTGGATTAGTGCATGCTGCGAGGTTCCGTTGAGGGGTCGAGGGGGGGCGCGGGATTTTTGCCGACCAAGCATGCCTGAAGCCGTTCTACCGTGGCTACAGCTGTCCGCAGAGCACTTTTAAGTTTGCCTCGGGGTGCATGCCATGCAGTACAGTGACATCCAAGGCTCTTGTTGGTGTTTTCTTTTGGGTGCGCCACCTGAAAACCTAAGCCCGGAAATCAACACACTTACATTCAACCCACGAACAGCATTGTAGTATATTGTAATAGAGTAATAGACAAAAGACTAAAACATACTATAATATTCTAGAATATACCGTAAGAATCTCTTGAAGTGTGAACTGGAAGTTGAAGCTGCGCAGACTTGGTGAAGCTTGGCCCATCAATCCAGACGCGAGAGTCATTACAGCGTTCTAGTTGCTGCGTGAACAGTGACGACAAACATGGCAACAACAAGAAGAGCAGCAAGAAGAAGAAGCAGAAGTAACGAACAACAACAGAGTTGAACAACAAACGCCTAGCTGCTGCTGCTGCTGCTGCTGCTGATTGCTTGATGATGACCCGTCGTTAGCATCGAAACCCTAAGCCGTAAAGTGATCCCCAGACCCTATCAACCCCCAAAAAAGCCTAAACCGCCATAAGCCACTACATTAAAACCATCACAGCCCCACAGACCCCCAAAAACGCAAATAACTCCCGCGGTGACGTCTTTTTGAGTAAGTGGCAGGCGGGCCAGACCACCAAGTCCACGGAGGTAGTATAAAAGTTCTGTTTAGAATTGTCTCTATGTTCAAAAACCCACAGGCTCGCCATTGTAAATAGACTTGGCGCCCTGGGCCCGACGTCCATGGAGGTTGTGCAAAATATCTGTTTAGACATTTAAAGATCCGCATGTTCAAAAATCGTCACCATGCGTCCTTAAAGCACGCCGATAGCTCGTGCAATGGCGAAGGCAGGCTCGGCCGGCGCCAGCGAGGAGGCTTTCTCGCGGTGGTGCGGTCCTCACCGGGCTTCGTAGCAGGGCAGCGGTGGGGGTTGTTCAAGAAGTCTTGATTTATTATAGGGTTGCAAATGGCTTTAGAAGGCTTTTGCTAGGGGCTTCTGCATGGGTTCGAAACGGGTGATGACAATATTCCTCACTTTACGACAACATACTATATAAACTTCGATAAACTCTACAAACAGTAAAACACTATAAAATACTATAACTTAAACCAGACTATACAAGCCTTGGATAGGTTATAACAGACTATGACAGACTATGATATACTAGAACAGACTAAAACTCACCATAGCAGACTACAATAGACTAAGATAGATTACTTGTTCGCTTATAATACACTGTGATAGACTATGCTATGCTAGAGGCGGTCCATCAGGCATTGGTCGCCTAGAGTTGTGGTGTCCAGCCTTTGGTTTTTATGGCAAAACCCTAAGGATCTAAGGACTCATATATTAAGGCTTTTGGGCACAAAGACCATCCTATATCAGGCTTTTGGGCTATTTTGATGCCCAGGGAACGGGGACCCTAATTTGGAGAACTATCCATGTGTGTGTGTGTGTGTTTCGTTTTTCATAGTTGGATCCTGCGTCGAACGCGGGATCCGGGGACGGCAACAGCCCTTTGAATCTGGCATAGACACTAAACAGACCCCGAACCCTGAACCTTAAAAGCCCCAAACTCAAACTCCAACGAAAAGTCAGACCCGATGCCCTGAAGTAATGTAGGGGCCTTAATAATTACCTAAACTAGTTTGGGGGCTCCTTATTATAGCTATGGTATAATATACCCCAAAACCTTATTCTAACTATTCAAGCCCCTACATTACATTAGGTCTTATGCCCTCAAGTCTCTTAAGTCAGTGTTTCCAGGTGGGCCGAATCTCTTGGCGACTCCGCACCAGAAAGGCCGCAGGTGCTCTGATATGGCTGTTGAGCTGTTTCAGGGTTACTTTGAGGATTACTTTAGGGCCCTAAACCCTAAACCCCTAAACCCCTCAACCCTAAACCGACTTTGGGGCTTACTTGAAGATTACTGGTTGTTGTCAGGATTGCTGTAGCACGGCAAGGGTCTATTTGGGGTGTAATGTTTGGGGCTATTCTGGTCCTGTACCCAGAGACGCCAAACCCCTTCGCTAAGAAAAATCAATTTAGCATGTATTGGTGTTCCTGATAGAGTTTAAGGGATGCTTCTTGACTTAGAGTATTTGGAACCTCTGAGATCGTACAGGGAAGCACGAGTAGTAGACAGGTGTTATGAGTTCTGAGGCTTTCTGTTTCTGATATGCAGGGTTTTGCCTCGGGAGACACGTGGGGTTCAACTGCGGTAGTTTTATGAGAGTTTAGAGAGTTTCTCTGACTCTGAAGGTCTTACTCCTGCGGTGGGGGGTTTCTATTATATGTGGTCATTACCTTACCTGCAATGCTTGCAGGGTTCGGAGCTACTGCTTACCAGGCTACCATGAAGCTCGGAGTATCGTCAAGGTTGACGTCCCTGCTGGGTGTTCAATTGAACACCTCTTTTCCCCAAAACCCTACACCTCCTCAACCTTACACACCCTGACCCCCGGACATCCTAAACCCTAAACCACCCCCTGAACCCCTATCCTAAACCCGTTGAAACCCTACACCCTAAACCCCAAACCCTTAACCCTTAACCCTAAACCCTAAACCCCAACCCCTAAACCCTAAACCACAACCCCTAAACCTCCAACCCTGCTCGTTTACCCATGCCAGGAGCAAGTCGCGGTATCACTCCACGACCTCAGCTGGGTTGTGCCTTGGCTTTGTTGTAAACCAGGCTGCTATAAGGGTTCCTTTAAGGGATCTATAGGATTCAAGGACCCCCCAGAGGGTAGTTGGGGGTCTAGGATGATTTGTTGCAACTAAAACAGGGGCTGAGTAGGCAACCTTTAACTTCTTGGGGAGGCTAACCTTCTTTGGGCTAGGGTACTCAGCCCCTCAAATATTGATTATAGGCTTAGGGGTTGAGGTTTTAAGCTTTAGGTTTAGAGGGTTTAGGCTTTAGGGCGAAAGAGTTTCTGAGGTTCTGGAATTAGGGTTTAGTCATTTAGGCAACCAGGGTTCGAAGGAGTTTGGGGTTTAGGATTGTTGGGGTTAAGGTTTAGGGTTAGGGTTTAGGATTTGGGGGTTTAGGGTCTGGGGCCTTAGGCAAACGAGATACTCAATCGCCACGTATAGGTAGCCTTCCACTTTGCTTTTGCAAAGGGTGTCGTAGTACAATCCGCATGCCATTCCAAAACGTTATCTTTCCTGCAGCTTGTTGTTTTTCGAGCGGGGGCCGCAGGAAACACTAACTGGGTTTGGGGTATTGCGGTTGAGGAAGTCGGACTTGTTTAGGGACCCAAAACTTGCCTTTGGTGTGGAAACTTTAATACTTTTTATCTGGAGGTAGTATTTCTGTAGTGTATGGCTTACAGGATATGCATTCACCATGACCTAATAATCAGCCCTAAGCGCCAAACCAAACAAACCCCAACACCCGATACTCCACCTAAGATCTCGAACCTCTGAAAACCCTCCAGTCAAAACAAATCCAAGACATTCTAGCTAGCATTGCCAGACCGCACACCATGCCCCAAACCCTCCAAAACTAGACCCCTACAGCCCGAAAGCCCCCACCGCCTGGCTTCTTCGTGGCCGTGGACTGGAGTCGGAGATGCGGCACCGGCTGGTTCGGGATGGGGGGGTTCAGGGCTTCAAGGGCTTTCTTCAGAAATAAAGGTTGTAGTGGGGTCCGATGGACCCCAGGGGGGGGACCCATGGTCCTCAGGGCATGGGTCCGATGGACCCAAGGGTGGGGTCCGATGGACCCCGTTGGGGACCGATGGTCGCCAACACGAATAGTTTTGTGTGTTTGGTGTGGGGGCTTTGGGTTTTCAGGCGGTCTTTAGGATTGTGGCTTGAGTCTCGCTTTATGCGCTGTGCTTCTGAAACCCTAAACCCTGTAATTCCTAAACCCTGAAACATAAATCCGAAACCCTGAACCCTAGACCCCAACCCTAAAGCTAAACCCTGAACCCTAAACCGTAATGAACCCTGAACCCTAAACCCTTAACCCTAGTCCCCAAAATTGCCTGAGTTCACAACCCTTCCCACTTACGTCGCAAGCTTCAACCAGACCGCACTAACCCGGAAACCGCAACCTCTGAACCCTACACCCTATACTAAGCCCGAAATCCGAAATCGGAAACAGGAAGCCCAGCACTCAAGCCTGCCCCAACACCAGCCTTAATAAAGCCCCTTCCGTGTGCGCCAGTGGGAGCTGCCGCTGTGCGCCGGGCTCCATCGCCGCTCCGTCTGGGGCCCATCTGCTTTGCACCCGTTCTTGAACCAGTGGGAGCATGAGTTGAGAGCAGCGGTTGTGTGCATGCTTCCACATGGGCTCAACTTTCGTTGCCCATGCCAATTCAGGACAGCATCACATAGTCAGGTTCGTAGGGCAGCAGCTCACTTGGGGCACTAGCTCGGCAGCTTAAGCAATTCGGGGCATCAGCTCATCAGTTTAATGGGCAACAGCTCACAAGCTTAATCAACTCGGGGCATGAGCTCACTTTAATGGGCAACAGCTCACAAGTTCAAACAAATCGGGGCATGAGCTCTAGCCTAAAGGGGCAAGGGGATAGGCATTGCTTCCTCCAGCCATGCCTGGAAATCCGAATCGGCCCAGCAAGGTGAAGGGGCAGGCAAAATTTGCTGCCAGAAAAACCCAGGACCGGCCCAGGCTTAACAGGGCTTAGGGTTTAAGTTTAATTAAGTGAGTTTAGGGCTTTGGGCTTTTCGGCTAAGGCTTGAGAGTGCGATGCATCTACCTTCTTTTCTGTCCAAGCTCCTGATAGGAGCAGATGGATGCCATGCAAGCCCAGCTCGATGATTTGCGAGATCAGCTGGCAGCTGCAAAGGCGAGTGCTCCTGCGGTCGTGCCGGCCACTTGTTATGCATCGGCCAGTATCATTGCTCTCAACAGATCAGGGAAACTTCATTGCGGTCCTGAGGCGAGGATTCCTGCTGAAACTGGGGCACCGCCAGCAGCAGCCTCTTGACCGCATGCAGCCGTCACAGCCTTGTGCAAGCTAGAATCTTGCATCAGTTGTGACAACTCAGGTTCCGGAGCCGAGCTCGGGTTCCAGAGAAGTCGCCTCTCTGCACTTGGTTGTTCTTTGAGCTTGGACATGGACTTGCATTTGACGGACTTTGACTGATTCCTATAAGGCTCCTGCAGCACAGCCCCGTGACGACTGGGAGCCTTGATCTATCCTGATCTGCTTGGACTGGGGTTGTGACTAGGGCTTTAGGCTTTTTTGAAACTTTGGGAACAGGGTTTCGGGGTTCCTCAGCTGCAGCCGAGGATTTTAAATGGTGGCTGCAGCGAGTGCTGGCGACGAGAACCACACAGCTTCTGCGACAGCTGCTGATCGACATGAACTCCTTGGACAAGGATCAGCTGACACAGCTGTTTCGGCAGGAGGAGGTCGGGAAACTGCTCGTCGAATGGCTCGCCAAGGCCACTGGTGCCAGAGCACAGTTGCTCCTCTTCTGCTTGCGCCTGGGGCCGGAGATGGTTTTCGAGAGTGGCCGAGCCCTGACAACCATACGAGCGCTGTGTATGGAAGAAGGATGGGAAGTCGCGTCACTGGCGAGGCAAGTGATGATCAAATGGGTTCCCGGCTGCACCAAAGACCTCCCAGAGATCGCTACGGCAGCTTGGCTCTTCAATTGGATGGGGTGGGGTGGATTTGTTGGGTGGGCTTCGCCTGTCCCTCCCGTTTACAGGCATCCTCCGCCTCGTCGTCATCGTTGCTGGGAGCTACAGGGGCAGCTCCAAAGGCGCCGACGCCTGGCTTGCCCGAGGGCGCTGCGCAGCCTCTTCGGCCTCTGGCGGAACCAGCAGCGAGGGCTGCAGCAGTGGTGGCCCCCAAGGCCAGTGAGCCGCAGGCGAAGGTGAAGGCGAAGCCCAAGCTTGAGCCGAAGCCCAAGACAGGGCACAAGAGGAAGGCCGAGTGAAGTGGCCTTCCGAAACTTCTTCCGAAGCCGGGTGATGGAAAAGATTCGCGTTTTTGATTCGGCATGCTTTGCTGTGTGCAGTGGGACAGGGCTCTTACTCTTAATGCTTTTGCTTCGCCCAGGCCGCATCAGCAGCTGAAGTTGCCATCGTGATGGCCCCGGATGAAGCTCTCCTGTTGGGCGCCTTTAGTCTCTTGAGACGTGGTCTTTCGTGAATTGTTAACTCCTTGACAAGCCGGATTTTAAGATCGAGTCGCCATTGGCATGTCTCGCCCAGGCCGTGTCAGAGACCGAACTTGCCATTGTGCCGGCCTCGTGCAAAGCTCTCGTGCTTGTTGGCTTCAGATATGTTCTGTAAAGAAAGTCTTGAGTTGGTGGGTGGCCCGCTTCCGCTCAGGCCGGCTCAGGCTGCTCCAGGCTTGCGCCTCAGCTTTAGCCCTTCAATTCAGGTTAAGCTTGTAGTGGGGGTCCGATGGACCCCAGGGCGGGACCGATGGTCCTGAGGGAATTGGTCCGATGGACCACAGGTTTTGGGTGGGGGTCCGACGGACCCCGAGCATGGGGGACCGATGGTCCCCAAGCCATTTTTGGCCTGCTTGTATTGAGCCCCCTGGTAATCTCTACTAGAGATGTATTGGGGCCCTATTAAAGGGCGGCCAAAACGGCCAAAAGATTGAGGTTTGGGGCAGCTGGTCATTTCCTTCAATTGGTGGGACGGTCCTCAGCGCATCCGGTTTCGATCAGGCGAGCCGGGATCGGTTGGTCGGTGGTTCTTGTTGCTCCGCACTTATGTGGCAATGCTGAGCTTTGCGCAGGTTTCATTCGAGATCCTCAAAAAGCAGTGCGTGATTGAGATGCAGCCTCCTAGCTGCGATTGTGTGAATTGGCCACCTGAACACTGAATCAACCGCCTGAAGCCTTAACCTTATATCTGAGGCACATCCCTTCCCCTTCATGCCGACATTGGTGCTCCGGTCCAAAAGAACAGCTTGAGAGTGCACTTCGAATGCTTGACACAAGTGTCTTCACCATTGCTTGCCACATTGTTGTCACTTCAAGCTCAGGGCCTTAGCTCTTCTTGTCGTGGGAGGATCTCTCTTCTCTAGCAGCTGCAGATTTTAGCATGTCGTCATGGAGGGTTTCTTCTATTTCGGGATTCAAACAAACACGATTGTTCGGGGACACGTGGACCAGACATGTCGGTGGCCCGACCACGAAGCCCTGNGTCATGGAGGGTTTCTTCTATTTCGGGATTCAAACAAACACGATTGTTCGGGGACACGTGGACCAGACATGTCGGTGGCCCGACCACGAAGCCCTGACGGCAGCTCGGATGCACGAATACCACACATGAAGACTTCCGATGTCACAAAGTTTCGTGATGTTTCATCGTTATGCCCCGCAGGTGCCCATTGTCGGAGATGCATCGAGAAGCACGGCAGCGCCGTGTCCCTGGACACATGTCTCGTATTCTGAACATGCTGCATGTGCAATCAACTTTGCTCTCAGGCCAAACTGGCGGTGAAAAAGTGCAACAGATGCAAGTTCATCAAGAACGGTGCCTCTTGGTGCCGAGCTCTTACGTGGACGAGGCAGCTCCTCCATCGCTCCCCGGTTGTTTCTAGTGCTGCCAACGCACACGCGCAGGTCCGACGGTGTGGTTATGCCATGGCTTGCCGAGACAAGCTCGACTCAGCCGTGGGGTCTTCTGTGCGTGGTTTGCAACAGGGCTGCTTCCTCTCCTGACACAGCTTCGTCTGCATTCATCAGAGGGACGAAAGGCAGACAGCAAGACGTTCCTTGGCATCTGTTGGGCTTTCTTTCGGAGTTCCAGCACGAAAGACCGTCT
>BGNK01002186.1:61328-109779 GCA_003297005.1 Symbiodinium sp. clade A Y106 | reverse complement strand
CGAAACGGTCGTCAAGCAAACAGAGCCAACTGGTGAGCTCCTCTTTGTAGGCACTCCAAACTCGGATCTCTGCATGCCTCGTGTTCATCGAGGCAAAGTTCAGCTGAGGTAGAGTCGGAGTGTAGTTCTCCGCCCTTCTAGAACGTATCCCCGTGTCAACGTCCATTGGCGCGGGACCAGAGGGGTCACCCGAAGAGCTAGCTGCCGTAGTCCCCCCTGCACTGGTGGCTGTCTAGCTGGCGTTCTGGACACCTAGCACCGCCAAGTCCTTCACTAGGTTAGTGAGCTGTTGCACTTGGGCCGCCTGGGCCCTGATCTGCTCGTCCTGGGCCTGCATCATCTGTCGAAAAACAGATTCACAGTGTTGTCGTCGAGGCCAGGGTTCACGGGCAACTGTTGAGGCAAAGTAAGTACAGGACCTTGCTGTGGAGGTGTTCCCACGTTGTAGTACTGGGGTCCAGTCTGTTGTTGCGCTGCCGGAGCTCGACTCCCAGAGGCAAAAGGCCTCAGGTCTACTCCAGGGCGGTGANACTCCAGGGCGATGAGCAGTAGGAGAACTAGCGGCTGGTACACTTCTCGCACGCACTCGTGACGCGGAGACTGACCTCGTTGAAAGGCTTGTTGAGCTTATGCCGCTAGCACTTCCGCGCGAGTCGTGGCTTCTCCCTCTTGGAGAGCGGTCTCTCGCTGCTGCACCGTCTGGACCATGGCGGCCATGGCCTTGGAGCACGAAGCTCCACTACCACGTTAGTTTCCGAGGGACCTCTAGGGAACCCAGGGCCTCTGGGCCTCTCACACAGCACAACGCACAGAGCAGGCACGCTCCACACTTTTCACTCTGCTGTTCTTCAGCAGTCCAGGTCTTGAGCCACGACCGAAAGGTGGACCGACCGGCCCACCGACAAACCAACAAAAAAGAGGTTTCGAAAACATGCAGAATGGTTTTCGATCGAAATCACACTCACATGACATGCAAAACAAGGCTGTGCAAAACTTTCCAATTGCTTGTTTGAAACAAAAACGTGTTCAAGGTAGAAATGGCAACACTTTGGAGTTCCGGATTGGGCTGAAAGATCCGGCCCGCGCTGGCCACCATTTCAACGACCGGCTCTAAAAAACAAACAGCAGCTGTCTGTTTGTGCTGCTGTTTGGCTACTTGTTTGCGGCTGTGGCTTGGAAACTCGCTTTTTTGGAGCCCAAATATTGCATTGAGGGCTGTCGAACGTTGGGTTTAGGTCTTGGATTGTTGGCTTGAATGCGAACTTCGGCTCGGAAGCGGTATAGAGAGAGGTTAGTCGTTGTTTCAGCATGGTTTCTTTGCTGTTGGTGCCGTGGTCCCAAGAAATTTCGCATTGACCAGTAGGTCCTGTAAGCTTTGGATTCGTGGCAGAGCGATTTAAGTTCAGTTCTTATCTTAGGGCTCGGAACGGCTCGCAGCTGTTTGCAGTTTCTGGCCTTGTGCCTGAGAATGCTCTGACGGTTCCATACACTTGTCTGATGGCTCCAAACTCTCTGCCGGCATTCTACACCTCAAGTCTGAAAATCTGAAACCCTAAACCCTAAACGGCCCTGAACCCTAAACCCTAAACGGCCCTAAACCCTAAACGGCCCCAAACCCTAGACCCTAAACGGCCCTAAACCCGAGAGCCCTAAACCCTAAACCCCAAAACTTCCGAGGTTCAGGCTTCAGGGTGTCCAAGGGGCGTACAGTGTACAGCTTCTAACTGCCAGGGAGAGTCTAAGCCAGGCCTCGGCACAGATAGCATGTGAAGGTCGGACTCTGTCCTTATTGAAGGAAGCTTCGGAATCGGTCGATCCTCGCTTCCATGGGACTCAGGCAGATCTTACGTGGCTCTGGAAGATCCATGCTTACCGTCATCACCCCAAACCCGAAGCTTTTTTTTTGGGCTTCTTTAGTTTGGCTTTTCCTGAGCCGCTGTCTTTGTGGAGCTTCTGCGGCCCGAGAAGCTCGCCTTCTTCGTCTGAGCCAGTACAGCGCTACTTGTAGCATGCAGTCTCATCGTTGTTGTTTGGGCACGGGCCTTTCAGACCCGGCCGTGCAGAAAAGTTGGACCTAAGTAGAGTCACAGTGGCAGATGCATCGCAGCCGGTGACCCCACGGATCGTGAGTAATGCAGTGCAAGGCTTACAAGGCATCGGCACCGGGTGCCAGCCGACAGCTTCAGAGGCAGGAAAGCCTTCCAAGGAAGCCTCTACTAAGGCAGTGCCAGTTGTGCGTTTGATTACCTTCGGCGAGCTCTTTTTTGGCAACTGTGCGAGCTCCGTAGGTGGCACAGATCTGGCACTGTTTGCGCTGGAGTACGACAATTTGAGCCGAACTGCCCTGTGATTGAAAGTTCGATCTGTGGAGGGCTCCCGTCGACTTGGAATCCCAACACCTGCGCAAGCACGACAGCCCACATCAATCGTACAGTTCGTACAAGTCACCAGGCATGCAGTGCATTCACCCAGCATTGGTCGTCAACACACCTGCGTTCGTTTTCCATCATCTTCTTGTTGAAACACCAGTGCCATGATCGACTTTCGAAGTCGGTCAATCCTCGTTTCCAGTAGACAGGATGCAAGCAGCTACACCTCTGCGCGTGCCCCTGGTGCAGTGAGGGAGCCTGATCCTCTTGAGGCTTAGGGAGGAATCCTTGGCTTGTCACCTTCGCTTTTGCCAGTCTTTCCGTGTTTGTCGGAATCAAGGTGACAATTGTCATGATGCAACTGGAGGCAGTCTGTGGCTCTCTTCTTGTGAAGCTATCCTGTTTTGCGGTTCTGCATCGGTGTTTGTTGGGCATATAGCATCCGAACCCAGTCGACCTTCATAACAATCCTTGATCGTACGCCCATTGTTGGTCGTCAATGCACGTGCGTCCACTTTTCGACGTGATCTCCCTGTTCAAAACCCAATTAAAACCAGCGCCTTCCCCATGAGACCCTGCACTCGAAGCGCTTTTCGTCACGATTTCCTGTTGAACCAGTCGTACGAGTTGCGATGCAAGCGTGCATCCGACCACCGTTGGTCGTCAATGCACTCGCGTTCGCTTTTCGTCGCGATCTCCTTGTCTTAGGGATCCAAAAAGAACATTGACGGTTGGAAGTGAAAGCCACTCCCCGAGTACATCACGCTTCAGGCCAAACGAATAAAAAGTATTTCACAAGGATATCCTTACCTTATCGGGCTTCATTTTAAGAGGGAGCCCTAGTGTTGAAGCACCAGTGCCATTGGCGACTTTCGATCTCGAGCTGGCTGGTTGCAGTCGGTTTTGTCTGTCTCGGACGATTCGGGGCTAAGGATGGCATGTAAGGTTAAGGGTTTAGGGGTTTTGGGGTTTAGGGTTTAGGGTTAAGGGGTTTCGGGTTTAGGGTAAGCATGACACGATCCCAACTTCATTTCGCGTCGCAAGCGATGTGCTCATCATCCCTGGCATGCTGACCATGGCATGCCGGCAATTCTGCTGATGTAGGGCCTTGTTCTGTCCAAGCCTGTTAGCATAGCTGTAGATGCAGCCTTATCGTCGTACTCGGGCACATGCCTGCCAGACCTAGCCCATCCTTCCGTTGCCTTGCCAATTCGTCTGCAGTGCAATTGCAGACCACCGGGGGATGCCAATGCACCTTGAGCTAACTCTGTGCCACTTTGAGTGTTCTCAAGCTGTTCCCCTTCGGGTGCTCTGGTCTTCCTGTGCGATGCAGAGGCCGCCCAGCAAGATTTTCCCATCTGTCATGTGTGCAGGTGATCCACCCCTCGAAGCATTTTCGGGAGCTTCTACAGCTCTGATGCTTTTTCCTTAGTTTTGGGTTTAGGGTTTAGGGTGCAACCTTCCGCACCAAGCTGCTTTCGTTCAGCCGGGTGCAACCGGACTTGTCTGCCTCGTACGATCCTGGGTCGTGTATGGCACTGCGGTTCTGTGGCTCCGACAGTGGCCCCAACTTTGCTTTGGCTTCGTCACAAGACGATGTACCCGTCATCTGTCGGATGCCGCAACTGTGTTGATGTAGGGTCGGATTTGGAGGCACCATAATCGCCGTGAGTCCACGCAGCAAGTGCACCCTGTACAAATAAGAGCAACTTGCACCTCTCCTATGACTTGTGCAACGTACGAGGCACTTCCCAACACATCCCCAACGTTCCGCCTGTATCAGCACCGCTAGGGCCGCCGGGGACTCACAGCAGGAGCTTCAGCCGGAGCGGATTCAACAAGGCACAGCAGATCCTAATGCCCGCGCCTGACTAGCCCTGATAGCTGACCGGGAGAAGTGCGATTTGCTTCGCTGAGCTACACTCTGCGAGTTCCGTTTTAGCCGGCAACGCCACTCTTTCGCGTTGGCCCAGTTGGCCAGTGGGACATGGGAAGACGGGGATCCGCTGTTGTCCTGTTCACTGCATTAACTAGGACCAGGACAACAAAACGAACATACCCATTCAAACCCAGAGTAATCGGAGTTCAGGTTGCTCCTGCTTGCCCTACTCAATGGCAACATATCTGTGAGGCAGCCCTCTGTCGTGAAACTTCTGCTGAGGTGAAGATATCCTCCCACACGCTGCATCCTTCCCTGCACCCCGCCAAAGCCAATCCGCCGAGCTCGCCAACTATAGTTTCGAAGTTTCGAAGTGTGCAAGTTGTAGGTAGCAGCGCAGTTTCCGGAACCTTCAGAACTTCCACAGCACTTCCCACGCAATGCCTGCAAGCGAAGACCACTGTCTTGATTGTTTGTGGCTCCGACAGTTACCCCAACTTCGCATTGGCTTCGTTGCCAGACGATGTACCCATCATCCGTCACATGCCAGCCGTGACCTGCCCACAACCGTGCTGATGCAGGCGCGTCAGGTTCGGAGGTTCGGGCCATAATCGCCAAGAGTCCACGCAGCAAGTGCACCCTGTACAAATAAGAGCAACTTGCACCTCTGCTATGACTGGTGCAACAACATCCCCAACGTTCCGCATGTATGAGCACCGCTAGGGCCGCTTAGGACTCACAGCAGGAGCTTCAGCCGGATGCTGGAGAGGATTCAACAAGGCACTACAGACCTTAACGACCCGCGCCTGACCCCAAAGCTCAGAGCTCACGGTCCCCGACGACTTGAAATTTTGACATCGTCAGGCATGGTTTTCATATCGCCGGGAGAAGGTGCGATTTGCTTCGCCGAGCTATGGGCTGCGGGTATTCTGTTTACGGGCAAGCCATTCTTTCGATCGGGCTCTCTTGGCCAATAGGATATGGGAAGAGGTGCCTCAGGGATTGGGGAGTAAAACGAAAATCGCCCATGAGCACCAAGCATGATGGAATTTCAATCGACGGACGTGGCTTGGCACAAGCCTCTGCAAAAGCTAATGCAGCGGGCCACACAATTCATCGCATATGCCATCGGCTCAGGCTTTCGCGGCGCGCCTGATGAGTCTTAGCAGCTTGGCAGTTGCTCCTTCTTGCAGCGCAAGTCTGTGGCAACACATCTGTGAAGCATCACTCAGGAGGGTATGCTGCCTCGTACGATCCGGGACTGCGCAGGGCGCAGTTCTGTGACGACTGTGTCCCCAACTTCGCCGCGGCATCGTCACAAGACGATGCGCCCATCATGCCTCACATGCCAAGGGTAACTCTGATGTAGGGCCTTATACCGTCCAAGCCTGCTAGTACAGCTGTAGCATGCAGTGGCCTGGCCCATCCTTCTCAGGCCTTCGCGTCTGCAGTGCAAATGCAGACCGCTGAACAAACGCCTGTGCGGCCAGCACCGTGGGTAGAAAATTTTGAGTTAGCTCTGTGCTGCAAGCAGTGTTTTCAAGCTGCTTGGTTTGGTGTGCTCGCATCGTTGTGTGCGTCGCGAACCTAAACCTTAAACCCTAAACCCTAAAGCAAGACTTTCTCATTGGTCACGTGCGCATGCGACCCACGACTCGAAGCGCTTCTAGGAGCTTCCACAGCTTTGCTTTTTTTTTCTTCTTTGCTTTTGCAGCGTTCCATATAGCAGCCACCCTGGGTTGCGGATGCGCTGCGGTTCTGCGGCTCCGACAGTGACGCATTGGCCTCGTTGCAAGACAGTGTATCCCGAAGGCATCACATGCCAGCCGTGACATGCCCCCAACCGTTCTGATGCAGGCGCGTCAGGTTCGGAGGTTCGGGCGATAATCGCCATGAGTCCACGCAGCAAGTGCACCCTGTACAAATAAGAGCAACTTGCACCTCTGCTATGACTGGTGCAATGTACGAGGCGCTTCCCAAAGCATCCCCAACGTTCCGCATGTATCAGCGCCGCTAGGGCCGCTTAGGACTCACAGCAGGAGCTTCAGCCGGTTCAACAAGGCACAACAGCTCCTAACGACCCTCGCCTGACCTCAAAGCTCAATCTCCCAAAAAACTGTAAACCCTAAAGCCCTAAACCCTAAACCCCAAACCCTAAAGCCCTAAACCCTAAACCCCAAACCCTAAAGGCCTAAACCCTAATTTGGACTCGTTGGGTTGAACACAGGCTTGCTCCAGTTGCTACCGCCCAGCGCTTCGCTGAAGCTGAACGGCTTTGGGGTCTCTCAGAACTCTCCCGCCTTGCAGTTCGTGCACCCCGACTGCAACACTTGACACCGTCAAGCATGGTACTATTGGCTCTGATCTCGCTGACTGGGAGAAGTGGGATTTGCTTCGCTGTCTCTGCGAGTATCTCGCTAACACGCACAGCCACTCTTTCGCGTGGGCCCAGTTGGCCAGTGGGACATGGGCTCCGCTGTTGTCCTGTTCTGTGCATTAACTAGGACCAGGACAACAAAACGAACATACCCATTCAAACCCAGAGTAATCGGAGTTCAGGTTGCTCCTGCTTGCGCGACTCAATGGCAACACATCTGTGAGGCAGCCCTCTGTCGTGAAACTTCTGCTGAGGTGAAGATATCCTCCCACACGCTGCATCCTTCCCTGCGCCCCGCTCCAAAGCCAATCCGCCCGGCTTTCCAACAACTTCTGCGGCGAAGTGTACAAGTTTCAATCAGCAGTGAAGCCTTCAGCAGCTGTAGCACATCTACGGCAGGTCTAACTCAACGCCCGCAAGCAAAGACATACGTCGAGACTGTCCATCGCGAGGTATGCCTCAGCAGTTCTCTTTGCGAGTCTTCACAGGGTGCAAGGAAAAACCGCTTGTGGGGGAAAAACCCTGTGCCTAGAAACAGAAGCTCAACGAGGGCAAGTCTGGGGTAGGGAAGAGCGGTTCTCTCTTTCTCGGATATTCCTTTCTGTCGCAGCCCAGCAGTGGCGACCAGACGGGGCATGGAGATGGTTTATGATGGAATTGGGAATTGGGGCCGTGCGGGGCTTGGTGGATCTCTTCAGAATAGGGGTTAAGGGCGTTATTAATTAGAATAGGGTGTTGGGGCCCATTATACTATAAAAATTTAGGCCCCGTCGTCAATGTCTATGAGGCCTCCAAGCTTTGGGCTAGTAGAGAAACGCCGAGGATGCGCCTTGGCGCTGCTCCACCCGCCACCAAGCAGACCGCATCCATTTTCTTTACATGCTGAAGCTGATGTCGCCCAAGGATCCTGTCAATTTCTGAACCCAAGAAGGCGGCGGGTTGTGTGCCAGCACCTCCTTCCTCGGAGCCTGCAGCATCTGTTTTTGAGGCTGTAGTCGCCACACCTTGAGCATCGGCATGCTCGAGGAGTGCGTGCGAAAGCAAACTAAGACTAAGATAAGAGGCGTGATGGGCGAGATGCTAAGTGTGCTGGAAGCATTTTAGCTCGGAAAAATCCGGCTCTCTTTCGCTCTCTCTCTGTCTCCCCTCCTTGCCTCCCTTCCTCCCTCCCTCTCTCTCTCTTTCCATCTCTTTCTCTCTTAACTGCAACTCGCTACAGAGAGACTTGACAAACACAGAAGTGAATGATAGAAGCACGTACAGGAAGTCCAACAATGAGCGCTGGACGGCTGGGCGGTGATAACTCAGCATGGATTGGGCCATGTAGGGGTGAGAGTGACCATGAGCTAGCGGCACAGAGCAGAGTGGCAAGAATGAAAATGGCTGTGTGCAAGCATTCCGTGCCCCTAAACCCTAGACCCTAAACCCTGAACCCTAAACCCCTAAACCCTAGACCCTCGAATTGAAGCTTGGAGCAGTCCAGGTAAAAGAGGAGTTGAAGAAGCAATCATCGTGAGCCATAACTCTCAGCCGAACTAGAGCTTCTGCTCTGCGTGTCTGTTGCTTTTCCGCAGCTTTTGATTTGATTTAAGATTAGCAGGCTTGTCTTCCAACTCGAAGTTTCATCTGTGCGATGGGTGCCGCGGGCTGAGATCGCTGGTGCATGCATTCTTCCCTCATGGGCACCTTCTGAGATCAGTAACGACTGGAAGGATTAAACGGACCTGGTAGAGTTCGCACGGTTTTACAATGTTTTACATATATATATACATATATATATATAGAGATATATAAATATATAATATCTTTCCTGACATTCCTACACAAGATCACAGCCCGTACGTGTTGTCTTTTCTTATCAGTTTGGCCCATCTGCCCTCGCCTCCACTAGGCTGCCGGCGGCTGCCGCCGCTCCAAGCGCCGAGACCAGCGGATTCCTCCAACGACTCGAAAAGCGTAGATTTGCTCGGGTTCAAAGCCTCAGGGCTCAGGATTTGGGGGCTTGGGGCCTGTAGGGTTTAGGGTTCAGGGCTTTAGGGTTCAGGGCTTCATTCCATCAGACGGAACTCCGAGTTGGCTGGTGCTTGAGAAGACCTCTCTAAGACTGGTCTCCCTGCTTAGTAGGGAATGGGGGAATGGATCCCTATGCTAGTCCCTCAAGAATCCCCAATAATAGTTCCCATATTCCATTTCCCCCATTCCCTGCTAAGCACCAGCGAGTGATCCGTGGCATGGCGGGATTCGGAACCCAACGAAGTGGCCCTAAACCCTCAACCCTAAACCCTAAACCCTAAACCCTAAACTCTGCGAGATCATCCTGGAGCCTCGGCCCCGGATAGCCCTGGATGGAAGCTTGGAGCGCTCCATGTGGTAATGGGAGTTTCCGAAAATTAGGGGTACTTTTAAAGGGATCCTTTAAGGGGTTCCTTAAAGGGATCTATAAGGGTTCTATAAAGGGTTTAGGGTTTAGGGTTTCCGAAAATTAGGGGTACCTTATTTTGGGGTCCTTATAATAAGGATCCTACTATTCAGGGTAATGTATTAGGGTTCCCTATTTTCGGAAACTCTCTAATAGAGGCTAGTAATTGAGGAGTTGAAGCAGCAATCATCTTGAGCCTTTCATCTCAACTGAATTGAAGCTTCTGCTTTGCATGTCCGTTGCTTGTCCGCAGCTCTTGATTTGATTTAGGGCATCGCCTCCCCCCCCCGTCGTTTCTTTCTCTCTTCCCTCTCCCCGGTCCCCGCCCATTCAGCTCATTCCTCCTAGCAAGCTTGGTGGAGGCTTGAAGATTCGAGTGTTTGCATTCTCGCTATTTTGCTGTCGTTGCGGATGACAACGACTACCTATGTATGTCTTTAGCCAAGATCGGCTCAATTCGTGTTTTCGTGTCCGTGGTCCATTCCCGTGTGGTGAGTACGGCCGCGACATCCCAGGCCGGTCAGACGTTCAGGGTTTCTGCGGTTTTTGGCTTAGGGTTTAGGGTTCAGGATTTTAGGGTTTAAGGTCTAGGGTTTCTTCGGTTCAGGGTTTAGGGATTGCATGCTTTCATGAAGGCCCCATGAGACGCTTCCTGTTTCAGCGCAGTGAGCCAGCTCCCTGCAATCCAAAATGACGTCAACATCCCTAAGTCAAGCTTGAACTCAGCTTTCTTTAGACGAAGTCAGAATCCGAGCTTCCAGGAATGTTTTGCTGAGTTTCCACCGAAACCTTAAAAAAGACCCAAACCCTCAAACCATTTCAAGCCGTCAATCACTGAAGCAACATCGCTCAATTGACCTCGCAGCCCGAAGCACCCGAGAGGCAGGGGCCGAAATCCCGACATACACAAATCCCCAAACCCCACCGTACATTCTAAACCCCAAATTCCTAAACCCTAAACCCTCAAACCCCATGCTGTCTTGGGTCTACTGAGCTGCCCGGCCGCAGTCCGCACATTTTGTCAGGTTCTAAGCCAAGGATCATGGGACTTAGTAACTAGGGTTCCTTAAAAGGGCTCCTTAAAAGGGATCTATACGGATTTTATAGGATTCTATAAGGGAGGCTTTTAGGTCTGCTTAAAGGTTGGGTTTAGGGTCTGGGGTTTACTTGGAGGATCATGGGACTTAGTAACTAGGGTCGTGATAAAGGTAACTAGAATTATAGTTACCGATAAGCCCCAATTAAGGCACTTATAACCATACTTACTAAGTCCCATGATCTTCCGCTATGGAGAACACTTCTAGATCCCTTTAAGGAACCCTATTATGGAACCCTATAGTACCCCAAAAAAGGAACCCCAAATCATACTTACCAAGTCCCATGATCCTCCAAGTAGGGTTTAGGGTTTGGGGAAGATCAACGCTGGATCCTGAAACCCAAACTAGATTCTTGAGTAGTACCCTTTTGCCCTTTTTAGTTTGGGGTTTCCTTATTAAAACTGAATATTAGGAAAAAGGGTACCCTTATTATGAAGGGCCTACTCGGGAACCTAGTAAACCCTGAACCCTGGACCTTAAACCCCGGACTACCTTGGGTCTACTTAGCCACTGAGCTTTAAAGCCCATACTTTAGAAGGTTGGCAAAACCCCGAAAACTCTGTTCTTTATGGGGTTTCTGGTAACATCAGCTCTGGATCCGAAACCCGACAGTAATAAACCCTGAACCCGAAGCCTTAAACCCGAGGTCTTTTGGGGTTTCCAGTAAGATCCGCCATCAAACCCTGAACCCTAAATCTTAAACTCCATACTACGGTTGATGATATAAATCCTGCATTACGCATATTAAGGAATATACCATTATTCCCATAGTTCAGGGTCCTTAAGGTGATGCAGGATTTATATCATCAACAGTATTCTCCATGGGCTTTGTGGTAAGATGCACCCTAAGCTCTATAGCCCTGAGCTCCTTGGAGGACCATGGGACTTGGTAAGTATGGTTTAGGGTTCCTTTTTTGGGGTACTATACGGTTCGAAAATAGGGTTCCTTAAAGGGATCTAGAAGTGTTCTATAGTGGAGGATCATGGGACTTGGTAAATATGGGTTATACGTACCATTGGGCTCATAAGTAATTCTAAGTATAGTTACCTTAATCCTTTAAGTAAGCCCCATGGCCTAAGAACAAAACCCTAGACCCTAAACCCTAAACCCTGAACCCCGAACCTTCCATCCGATCTATGGCAAGACCAACCCTAAACCCCTAAACCCCGAAACCCCTAAACCCTGAAACCCTATATAGATCCCTTTAAGGAACCCTTGTAGATCCCTTTAAAGGAACCCTTATAAACCCCTAAACCCTAAAACCCTGAACCCTAAACAGCAACTCCCGATCCGACTCTTCTGCAGCTTTTGGATCCGGAGGTATCATGCGAGGGCGCGACGGGGCGGCTCCCGTGCAGAGGAGCCTTCGTGCTTGAAATGCGAAGTGAGTGTCGATCTAGTTTAGGTTTAGGTTTAGGGTGTAGGGGTTTAGGGGTAGGTTGAGGGTTTAGGGGTAAGGTGTCTTGGGGTTTAGGGCTTACTTAAACCTGCAAGAGTAGGTCAAACGGTGGCCCAAAACCTCTAAAGGGGCAATTATTCTGCATACTTTGGGGTCCAGGGAAGAGTTACGTTTTTTTTGGGATTCAGGTTTTAGGGTTCGGGGCGGGATGACATCCCTGAGCCCGGAATGCAAGCCTTGAAATGCCTTGGTTGTGCTCCTCCTGGGGTCTGCCGTGGTTTTCACCAAAAGCTCAAAGTTTAGGGTTTAACGGTTTACGGTTTAGGGTTTAGGGTTTAGGGTTTAGGTTTATGGTTTAGGGTTTAGGGTTTAAATAAAGCCCTAACCATATCATAAGCCCTAAGCCCCAGGACCCAAAACCCCTGAACCTCCGTGGCAGGCATTGCTTCTGTCGGCCTGATGACAGCCATCTGATCGGGTGTATCGTGCAAGTGAGGCCAGGGTTTACTTGGGGGTACAAACAAGCACAGAGTAGGCTTGCATCAAATGGGGGTTTCCGAAAATAGGGGACCCTAATCAGTACTCTAAATAGGAGGATCCTTATTATGAGGACTCCAAAAGAAGGTACCCCTAATTTTCGGAAACCCTAAACCCTAAACCCTTTATAGAACCCTTATAGATCCCTTTAAGGAACCCCTTAAAGGATCCCTTTAAAGGCACCCCTAATTTTCGGAAACTCCCAAATGAATGGTTCTCAAAACGAGGGGTCCCTTTAAGGGGTTCCTTTAAGGGTTTAGGGGTCCCTTTAAGGGATTCCTCTAGGGTTTAGGGTTTAGGGTTTAGGGTTGAGGATCTTGGGGGCTCGGGATTTTGAAGGTTCCTAGAGGGGTGAGGTCTTGGAATAGTCTTGTCGAGGGTTCCCGAAGTGACCATGATTTTGACGAAGAGGGGTCGCCGTTATGCAAAAGCAGGCTAGAGACCGAAATCTGAGGAGAGCTTATTCCTTGATCCCTGTTTTATTGGAGGAATCCGGAGCTGACCCCTAAACCCCTAAACCCCAGACCCTCAACCCTAGAGCCTTATGATGAGTCATGTCTTTGAATGCAGAGACCTTATGATGAGCTATGTTCTCTGAATGTGACTGCAGGTGTGCGTGATCCCGCGAGCAGAGACGCAGCTTCGCCGGAGGAAGCTCTGCTTGTCATATCAAGAGCCTTGAACCCTTTGGCCTTAGGGTTTAGAGTTTTAGGGTTCTTGAAAAATCAGAACAGAACCCTAAGCCCTTTGGCTTGAGCCTGTGCGGCAGAATGTCTCAGTTGCAAAGTTCGGCTGGGAAGGGGGCCGAGCCGAGCCCTCCTGTTGGAGTTCTCCCCGCAAGTGTTTCGAAGTACGCTGCCCGGAGGCTGCCCAAGAGCATTGCACTGCGTGTTCTTTAACTAGGCACCGGGATTGAGGTGGTTCTGCCGTTTGAAGTCACCAAGACCCCTTTGATTCGCCGCGGAGGTGGGCTCGCAGTGCAAGCGGCTGTCGCAATCAAAGGCGGGTCAGGTCAGAAGCCTTGCGAGCGTTCGCAGGCTTTGCGGTTCCGTAGTTCTGTAAGATTTCACAGCAATGCATGACGTGCTCTTTAAGGACATGCCGCCCGCACTTGCTGCAGATAAGCGTAGTCGTCGAAGAATATTCGTCGGACACGTCCTAGTGCTGGGATGAATGCGAATCCACGCATACTCCCCTCGCCGCACGGGAGAGAATTCGCAGTGCAAGCAGCTCCTGTGAAAGGCAGGTCAGTCCAGAAGCGTTGTACAAGTTTGGCAGGCTTTGCGGCTCCGTAGTTTTGCAAGGTGTCACAAGAACACGTAACATGCGGGAGAGGAGAGCCAGTGCCATGTTGTGAAGGACATGCCGCCCATTCTGTCGCACGCAGGAGTCGTCATCGAAGAGCAATTGTCAGACACCCCCTAGTCTGGGATGAATGCGAATCCATGCATAATTACTCCCCTCGTTGTGGGAGAGCATTCGGAGTGCAAGTGGCTGTCTTATGAAAGGCGGGTCAGCCCAAAAGCCCTGCAGATGTTTGGCAGGCTTTGGGTTTCCGTAGATTTGCATGACGTCACAGGAACGCGTGGCATGCGTGCGAGGTGCCATGTCCTTAAGGACATGCGGCCCTTACGGCCGCGTGTAAGAGCAGTCGTCGAAGAGCGTTCGTCAGACACAAACTAGTGCTGGGATGTATGCGAATCCATGCATACGCAGTTCCCCGTTGCTCCCATTTTCAGAAGATTCTGCCGCAGCTAGATGGCATTTGCGTCCTGCCAGGATGCATGCTCCGGTTGCCCATCTCATTAGCTGCAGATGCCTACCAGCTGCACTCTTAAGCAGGGGCATTTCTTGTCCCGCTGTTGCTTTAAGGGCTGGCTTGTCTTTCTCACAACTAAGTCTCGAGACAGAGGCACCTTTCTGCTTGCCAACGCATCCCCAAGTCCGTCAGCATCGGGACAGCTGGGTGCATGGGACTGAAGGCCTAGCGGGGTGTCGGGGGAAGAAGCTTTGCCAAAGCTTTTCCATGCTGTGGACCCTTGCTTGGCCAGGCTGCTCCCCCACGGCAGAGAGCCGCTACAGAAGATACCCCTTCGCCAGACTGCGTGTGGATGTTGCCTGAGGCGGGATTGAGATGTCAAGTCCTTGAAGGTCGCTCCGAAACCCGAGGCTAGGACACAGGGAACTTTCACATCCCAGATGCCCTGCATCACAGAAACGAGATCGACAGCCGGGGAGGGCACCACCAGGCTCGTTTCGCAGAGGCTTCAGGGTTTTAGGGGCAAGAGGGTCTGGTCTTTAGGGTTTGTGGTTGTAGATTCGTCGCATCCATGATCTTGCAAACTCTGCCCAAGGGCCCGGATAGCCCGAATGTCAGCTTTGGAAATATGCCCACATTGTGTCTTCAAGCGGCAGCAGAGCTGAAAAAGCCGGTTTTTGCACCGACGCTGAGCCGAAGATTTCGGGATTCTCTGTGGGATGCACTTGAAACTGCCCATGCGGGTCGAGGCCAACGGCCCCTGAAGCCCAGGGGCTTCAGCACTCCTCGTGTCTGAACTTCATCTCAGCAGCTTTTCAGGCTTGGAGTCCGGATTTTGAGGATTCTGGAGTCTGGATACCCTAAACCCCGAACCCTGAGGATGAATCTACACAGAAGCCTCTCAGGCTTGAGTGTCGGGCTTCTTAAGCATCCAGGGGACGCCCCAAGTCCGCTGTCCTAACCACGGCTTGCCCGTAGTCCTTCCTTTCTGGGATGATAGGATTCTACAGATGAACCCCAAGAAGGAGCTGCTATGGGGCCTGTGGGTAGAGCTTCGACTTTAGCCTCCATCGTCCTGCTGTCCGTCAGAAGCAGCTGCTTGCGATGAAGAGGATCCCAGGGGTGGTTCTGGATTAGCGAAATCTCCTCCCCTCCTGTTGCGATCGTTTTCGAAACAGCGGTCAAGGCCGTACCATCTCCGCCCCCCAAAAGCACCTGCAGCGAAGCTTATGCGAAATCTGTGCGCAGCCATAGACCAGAGTGGCCTCACCTACAGACTGCTTCTTCTTTTGGCTATAGGCACCCTCACCTGGCCTTCTTTGAGTGAGAGTCTGCAGAATACCGAAACTCAAGGTGCATGAACCTCCAAGATGTAGAGATCCCAAGGCTTCCGGGAAGTGCTGTGGGGCTCCAGGAGGTTACAGTTCGCACACACCGCAAGAAGCCCTTAGGGCACCAGCAACGACGTGGCAAGAACGCGTTGCAGCGTCTTCTGCAGACCGCGGCGTCACCGTTGCGTCGCCCGTCGTTTCACCGTCTCGGCTGCGATGTGACGTGGTTCTCCTCAAGCATGACACCGGTGGAATTGGAGGAAGTCGGCAGGAACCTGGCGCTCTCCATACATCATTTTCGGTGGGATCGGATATGACATATTATCGACGACGAGGTCGTGTTTTGTCCTTCTGTACGATTGCTCGTCCCGGCAATGTGGCGTTGTTTGGAATTGGCTTGTGCCTGAAGCTTTCTCGTTCTTGAGTGTGCTGGGCCAAGCAGTTTTGTTGAGAATGACCGTGTCCGTTCCCTGCGAGCACGAAGAGTCGGATGACAGCGCTGAGCTACTGCAGGATTCGACAGATGCGGTTGATAGGTCGCTGGCTCAGTGTGCTGTGGGTTGTGGACAGAGCTGATGCTTTACGTACGAGCTGAAGCACTCGCAGGAAGCTCATGCCCGCACAGTGCTTGGAAGGGTTGTCGCGCTTGACATCCATGCATCATGGTTTGGATCTTGGCCTGAACCAGCAAGGACATAGTGGCAAGAACACGTTGCAAAGGCTTCCGCAGGCATTGTGCTGCAAAGAGGAACCACCTCTGCGTCGCCCGTCCTTTGAACGCCTCGGCTGCGATGTGGCATTGTCCTCAAGCCTGGCACTGGTGGCATCTGACGAGGTCGTCAGGAATCTGGCGCTGTCCATGCTTGAGTGTCGGGCGCATTGGCCCTGATAGACTGTCAGCCCCAAAGTCTTGTGCTGCCCTTCAGCACGAAGGCTCGTCCTGGTTGCCCGGTGCTGCTGCAGGCCTGCATTGTTGGTACTAGCGTGTGCCTGAGGCTTCTCACTTTTGAGGGCACAGGGCCCCACCATGAGTTCCTGAGAATTAGCTCCCTGTGAAGGGTGGTGTGGCCTGGTGGGTGGCAGGTGGTGGAGATTCCTTGATGCAGCATTCAGGGCCTCAAGTACGACAATGTGGTCACGCCAGTGCAGCTTTCGGTGCGGCTTTGGAAGGTTTCGTGTGAGCCCCAGGTGCTGAAGACCGGTGCTGTTCTTGGCTTTACAGGTGTCTTGCAAGTCGGTATTGCTGGACAGTTCGGAAGTACAATGACAGGGGCTACCTAGAGAAATATCCCGGCATTTATGATTTTAGGCTGCAGGTTGGCTATGCTCGTGAAGCCTTTCTCGCTTGTTCGACCTAGATGTTTCCTCCAGAAGAAGTGGGCCCGTCACAGTTTGTGCCGTCGTGCATGGCACCTCTCAGCCGATCCCCGTGCGGAATCCGGAATGCACATCTCCGGACGTGACGCAAAGCGCGAGTTTCTTGTGAAAGCCCAGTTGTACCGAAGTCCAGGGGGTCAGTAGAGACCGTGCCAAACTCGATGCACCATTTCTTTAAGGGACGAGAGATTTAGATTTCCCCCAAAACGGGCCTCAGGGTTTCAGGAGCCATTTAGTCACCGGGTAAGACGGGCGCCATCCTTCGGTGAAGTTGGAGACGGCTGGTGCTCGGTGCTCAACTTGAGAAGTCTGGGCTTGGCTGCTTTCCAGTTTGCACATGCATTGGGGTTTAGGACCAGGTTAACGGCACCGATGGCTTCTTCTGGCGGAACCTTGCTCTTGAAATGCGCTTGGGCACCAGACTCCGGCAGAAATGTCGAGCTTGAACGCCCAAATATCGAGTTTTGCCATTGAGCACTGCAGGTGTCGACATGTGGTTTTGTTCGGATGTCGGCTGCCAGTGTCGTTTCAGTTCTAGCGGATTTAAAAAGTGATGGTTTCTCGTGGACATGCTGGATGCCGAAATCATGGTTCTTCACAGGCAAGGCCAGGCTAAGGCCTCCATGGCATGCGACCTGGAGCAGGTTTTCTTACTCCTTGCCTGTGAGTTGAGCTGCCGAGCCGTCCTCTCGGAAGGAAGGCTCCGTGTGGTCCCCGGTGTTGTGGTAGTACATCGAGAAACTCATGCAATCAGTTGCTGTGGTCACATAGCAGAGTGCCAATTCATGCTTGCCCAGTTCGCGAGCTGTGGCAGGGGTACATCCGACCTTTGTTTTGTGCCTTCGTGTTTCGTGGCGCTACAGAGTGCCCGATCGGAATGGCGATTATCTGAAGACTTGGGTTTTCCGGCGTACCATATGAGAGAGTGCAGGCCTGCCTACCTCGAAGCGGCTGCTGCGACGTGTTGTTTCTACAGCCTTCTGTGCCAGATACCTCGTCAGAGTCAAGCCCATGAGCTTCATACAGGTCTTCATTGCCTGTGAACCTCTGAGCCCGAACCCCCAACCGACGCGAAAGAGAGGCCTGGATTCCAGGGGTCGCAGGTTGCGGGCTCGGTGCATGTGTCTTACAGGCCTTTGCTCTCCAGCTTTTCCCTTCTTCTGCAGCCATCACCCCGTAATTACCCCAAGCCCTGAACTCTAAACCCTAAACCCGAAATCCGAAACCCAGAAGCCCGAATCCGAAACACCCCAAGCTGCAGAACCGGAGCCCTGAACCCCAGCTGCAGATGATGGGCCCTGTGCCCTCTGACTAAGCCTGGGCTTCCTCAAGGGCTCCTCGGGCCTTTTGAGCACCCCAGGCCTGGGCCTAAAGGCCGAAGGAGGCCCTTAGGGCGAAGAAGGGGTGCCCTGAAGTTTAAAGTAATCCGCTTAGGGCTCAAGGCTAGCGTCCAGGAGCATCCAGGGCTCCCTGCCTCCCTTCACTGCCCGGAGGTGGAAGCGCCCTTGTGTAGCTTTAGGGTTCAGGGGTGAGAGTCGGCTTTGGGGTGCTCCGAAGGCGTTGCGAGCTTTGAACACTGCCCGAAGGCTGGGGCAGAAGTTGTTGGCAGGTTCGCATCCTCAGCTGTCTGTCGGCGCAGGCTCCTCAAACTGCTCAGTCGCCAACTCCTCTGAAGTCTTCATGCCAGGCCCGCAAAGAATCTGCAAAACTTGCGGGGCGTGATGAACCTGCTGCGGCTTCTCAGATGCTACCTTGAGGGCACCGACACCTGAGAAGTCTGAGGCTTAAACCCTTCAGGCAGTTCAGACGCCTTCGCTGTAAGCACGAAAACCCTGCGACAGATGCGAACACTGTAGCTTCGCAGCTTGTGATTGGAACTTCCTTGTCCGAATGTCGTTGAAGCCGAGCAGAAAGTCGCAAACAAGAGCCTCGATGTCCATGCGCGCGGTGCAGGAGGAGGAGCTTTAGCAGCTCCTCCCTGAAGCTCTCTGCCTTTTTCTCCCTCTTCTCACCGAGCGAGGTGTTTTTCAAGGATCTCCGGACTAAAGTGCCCACGGGGCCTTGAGGATAAGAGGAGACCAGTTCTCTTCGTGAGAACCGTCCCATGGCCCTCATCTTTCCAGCCTAGAGGTCACGGACTTTCCTGCCAGGTCTCTCCCTAAACCCTAAACCCCTGTTCGGTCATCTAAGCCTTAAGCCCTAAGCCCTAAACCCCTCACCTTACCCGTGTTCGGTGATCCTCTCCCTTGAACCCTGTCCGGTCATCCGACACCAAAGCCTGGAAGTGATGGCCCGCCGACACACAGACGGAGAGGACCACCGGACAACCCTAAACCCTGCACCCAAACCCGCATGAGAGCCACCGGACGAGGCGGGTTTTAAGTCAAGGCCCTGTTTCGAGTGGCCTGAAATCGTGTTGTCTGCTCCATATCTTGCCACTGAAGGATGCTGCGCTTGGCTGTCTTTCCTGCCCTTTCAGTACCGGCCTTGCATGCAGTTGGCATTTCCTCCCCAGTGCATGGTTTCGTGGTTCCCGTCAGATTTGGAAGCTTGCGAAGTCGTCTGCATTCCGAAATCCCCAATGCGAAATCCTTATCAGTCCTCAGCCCCTAAGCCCTACGCATTAAACCCCTAGACCTTCAGCTCGAAACCCGCGAGGCTTCACCCAGGCTGCAGGGTTTAGGGCACGGGGTGGCAAATGCGAAGGGCCGCTCTAAAGCCCGGCGGCCTCTCGGCCTTGCCCTTCGTCTTCAGGCGCGGCCAAGAGCAGAGCAGCAGAGTTCCTGGTGGAAGGCGCTTTAAAGGATCCGGTTTCCCTTCTCTCCTTCCTGCCGGCCCACTTCCTCTGCAGCGGCTTCAGGCTAAAGATTGAGATGGAGGAACCGCTTTAAGGGATCCTCCATAGCCAGGGCTCCCGAGGCCACGAAGAAAGCCGAGGCCTCTCGGCCTCCACACTCTGGGACCCCTCTCCAGGGAGGAGCTGCTCTGCTTCTTGCTTGGAGCCTTCTTTCTTGGGAGATCCCAAGCAGCCCGGAGTTTCTGAGGCTTAGGATGGGGCTGCTGATACGGCCTACGGTGCTCTGAAACGGCCGTGTTTCGCTTCTGGTGAGACCTGGCCGACGTTGGGCATCGGCAAGAGTGATGCGCAAGGGCCTGTGCTTCCACATCCTCGGCTCCCTGTCCCTGTGCGCTCCGGTGTGATGGCGCAGGCACTTCGCCATCACCCCAGCCTCAGAGGGGTCAAAGGCCGCAATTCGATCCAGGGAATCCGTTCGAGGGCTTTGGGATCCTGAAAACTTTCAGGCGGCTTCGAAGAATGAGGCATGAGGCAGTTGAACCCACCTTTCTGGCTTTAGCCAGGAAGCTTAGGTTTCCTTCGAGCCTAAGTCGCAAGTTTCCACCGTCGTCACTGGAGCTTGCGAAAAGAGGGTCCTTGGCAGCCTGTGTTTTCGCCGCTGAGCCGGCGAAGCTCCATAAGCTGCTTTAACAAGTCCTCCACGAAACGCCAAGGTGACTTCCCTTAAGGGTTTAGGGTTTAGGGGTTTAGGGTTCAGGGTTTAGGGTTTAGGGGCAGTGTGAAGAGAAGGCTCCGACGCACTTGGAAAACGGCACCCTGTACCTTCCACAGCCTGTCTCAGACCCCTGCCCTGAGCTCGGCATCCTTAACCCACTAAACCCCCTAAACCCTAAAGCCCTCTACCGCCTTAACCCTAAACCCTCAACCGCCTTACGAGCCGCCTTAGGAGCTGCCCGAAGAATTCAATAACTTCTCTTGGCTTCCGAGGCTGTGAGGTTCCAGTAAAGTGGCGAAGGATCCTGGGCCGAAGGAAGCTGCGGAGCTTTTCAAAACTGAGGCTTGGGAGGTTTCCGAGCTTAGGATCTGGGGCTTTTGGTTTCTAGGACGTGCGGGGGGGGGCTTAGGGCTTAGGGCTTAGGGCTTCGGGCTTAGGCGGCTTAGGGCTTGCCCCTGGCAGCCAGCAAAGAAGAGGCAGCGAGCTTCAGCAAGCCTCTCGGGTTTCTGCAGGTTTTGGATGGAGATGCGAGGTCGAAACAGGTCCTCCCCAAGGCCTTCCAAAATCGAGAGTGGCGCCGTTAGGGCGTTCCTGCAAGTGCCGAGGTGGAGGCTGCCGTCCAAAGACCAGGTTACCATAAGGGTACTCTACAAGGGCTGTAATAGGGTTCCTTTAAAGAGTTACTATAAGGCTACTCTACAAGGCTGTAATAGGGATCCTTTAAAGAGTTACTCTAAGGCTACTATATAAGGCTATAAGGGTTCCTTTAAAGGGTTATTTTCCCGGAGCCTCGGCCCCAGGAGGAAAGGGCCCTAAGCCCAATGGCTGCGATTTTCTGCGGCGCAATCTTGGGAGCCGCAGGTGGAGGGAGCTTGAAATCTGAGTTCTTAGGGCTCTTCGGGTTTCGGGCGTTTTGCGGACATTCAAGGACTCATGATGATTCGTTACGCAAAGCTTCGTGAAAGTTGGACAATGAAAGAACTTAAGGCTCGCGCATTCGGAGGCAGTGATGGCGCACTTCGCAGCAGAGGCAGCTGTATCGTGCATGCGGAAAGGCGCTCCCAGCAGCTTTGACGGACAGCTCTTAACAGGGCCAGGTCCCCGCTGGGCCGGTGGCTTCCGGATTTCGGGGGGCCTCGGATCGCTTCTCTCGGCTTTAACCAGAAACTTTCAGAGCTCCTCGCTCAAGTGCAAGCTTTCCTTGGCGACTCGAGTACTGCCCAGACCTGTGCCAAAGTTTTTGCATCGGGTTCGACTTGCCTACAGGCTGTTGCTATCATGCTTCCCTTGTGCGGAGAGGTGTTGCTTGGGCCATCGTTGAGATCAGTGCCGTGCTGCGACGACCATGCAGTCACTCTCTGCAACGTCCGAGAGTCTTTGCCTTGCATTTCTTCGGAAAGCCTCAGGACTCTGAACTTCTCGGAACCACGAAGGCCTGGCTTTCTCCTCTGATCCCTTGGAGTTCAGCGCTGCGGGAAGATGTTTTCAAGTCCCACTTGAGCCCACAGCAGCTCCCGGGATCCGATGTTCGGTGTCGGATGTGTCGGATCCTTCTGCCTGTATCCCTGTATCCAGTTTTGAGAGGCAGCCGGTCCAGGGAGAGTCCCGACAAGCATTCCAGAGGCAGACTTGCGATTCGGGGGCCGGATTCGGTTCCTTTTAAGGGATCTGTAAGTGTTCCTTTAAAAGGATCTATAGGCGTTGTAAGCCCGATGTCGACGCGGAGAGGTTTTTGAGATTTGGACTGCAAGGGCTCTCTGAGCATTTCAAGCTACTGCCGGCCGATGCCCCGTAACCGCTCTGAGCCTTCTCAGAGGATCCGGGATCTGAGGATCACGCCGCAGCCTTCAGCTGTGAGAGCACCGGAGCTCGGGTAAAGAGAGGCCGAAAACCGAGGAGGGCGCCGAGAGCTCTTGTCTGCGAGAGGGCTCGCGGCTTCCGTGCTCCTCTTGTCTCAGCTCCTGGTAGTGGGATCTGGGACATAACCTCATCTTGACCCCGGTGTTGCACGCTCAGATTTCGGAGAGAAAAGTGCAGGCTTCATCATGAAAGCTCACCGGGAAGCAAGGTTTCAAGAGAGAGAGAGAGAGGGACAGTGACTAGTGGCAAGATAGCACTCGGTCAGACATCCCTGCTGCAGAAGATAGCCAAAGCCAAGAAGTAAAACATGTGCGTCAAAAAGGCTTGAAGCTTGCAGTTTGATTCTACCAGTGGCTAGTCAAGGATTGCCATTGTGTTTCGGTACAAATTGTCTGCAGACTCTACCAAACCCCTAAACCCTAAACCGTTATACCCGAAGTTCTAAACCTTATGAAACCCTAGACCAGCGAGAGTTCTGCGAGAGATAGAGACTTCACCGATGCATTGTGCTGACAGGTGGCGATCGAGAGAGACTGAGCAAGATAGAGGTTTGGGGTCTGGGGAAACCCTATACCGTAAACATCCCTAAACCCTAAACCTGAAGCCTATACAGAGAGAGATGGAGACGGCGAGAGCTGGCGAAGGGAAGAAAAGGATGGAAGAAATCTGAGGGAGCAGGGAAGCGCTCTGCCAAAGTGAAGCTGATCAGATCGCATGATGCCTTCGGGCATAATCAACAGGTGTGGAGCAGTTGTGCGATCACTTCTTCGGATATAGCAAGATCGATGTTACCGGAAAGCGCTGTCATCACTGCTTTTCGGCCCCGACGCAGTTTAAAGTTTGGTTCCTATATGTTTCTACTAGATTGCCCTTCTTTATCCCACTGGGCTCAGAGTGTGTAACGCGTTTCATGCGGTCGCGGATGTTAGTTCTAAGCGATTTCCTAAATCCACCAGGGTCTACGATTGAGGTGTTTACGGTTCAGGAGTGCAGGTTTTTTTTGGGGTTTAGGGATAAACCCTAAACCTTATGGAGGGGTTCTGGGTCTGGGCAGCGATGCGGTGCCGTGGCTTGCCATGGGCCCGGGCGATCAGTGCTGCGAGCAGCCGAAGGCGCTGGTTCAGGGGGCTTTGGGGCTTAGGGTTTTAGGCTTAGGGTTTGGGTTCCGGGGTTTAGGGGCTTAGGGTTTAGGGGTTTAGGGGTGTAGGGGTTTAGGGGTTTGGGGGGTTTAGGATGGTTTAGCTGTTTGAGGGCTTGGGGTTGGGGTTTAGGGTTTTAGGCCGAAGGCGCTGGTGCTCAAAATGGGTAGTTCTCTGAATTGGAGTCCTTCTTAGAATTCTCCTTTGTTATTATGAGGGTGTCGCCGTCTTTGGGTTCTCCTAAACCCTAAACCCGAAACCCTAAACCCTGATTTGGAGAACTAGCCAAATGCTCAGTGTGGAACGTGTCGGAGGTGCGGGAGATTGGAAGATCCCAAGCCACCAGCATATGCGAACGTAGGGTCTAGTGTTCAGGGGCTCAGGGGTTTAAATTTTTTAGGGGTTTAGGAGTTTAGGGATGAGGGGTTTAGGGTTTAGGGATTTAGGGTTTAGGTTTAGCAGTTCGGGCGCCACTTAAAGTAGCAATTGAATAATGGTCATAAAACGGATATATAAGGCTCTGAAATATAACAATCTAATCGGGAAGATAACCAGAAACTGGGGATCCGAAGCCTTAAACCCCCCCCCCCCCGAAACCAACGCTAAACCCCAAAACCTGCCGTCGTGGAGCGCAAGCTTTCGAGAATTTCCGACAGATGTTCAGAGAAATTGAGTCAGTCAGGGTGTAGGGCTTAGGGCTTGCGGTGCAGGGTTTGCAGGGATTAGGGCAATACTTCCAGACAGCTCGTCCTGAAACCGACAGAGCTTGGCAAGATGTGTCCACTCCAGCTGATGTGTTTCTGCGAGTGAGGTGTGGGCCTTGCCGTGAAGCTTCTGCTGTCATGACAGATATTCGGCTTGTGTTCAATTTGGGTAGTTCTCTAAAATAGGGTCCCTTTTGGGATCCTTTTCATAAGGGTGCCGTACTATATTGGAGACCTAAAAAGGGACCCTGATTTGGAGAACTACCTATTTCGGAGCTTGTCGGGTGTTGGGATGAAGCTTTGAGAATCCTGGAGAGTTCTGTGACCCATTACATGTACCGTATGACTCCGTACATTATAGCACATTGCATTGTATATTGTCATATTGTGGTATGTCGTGGTACTTTGTGGGATATTATGGTTTCTTGTACTAGATGAGATTCTGTTACACTATACGGTCTTCCTGTCCTGGCGGAGTGCAGCAGCCATGACTGTTCTGGGCCTCTTCGGTGCCCTGGGCGTTTTGGTGCTGGCGCTGGGGGCACAGAGTTTTGACAAGGAGAATGGAGGCTGTTTTTCTTAGGGCTCCTTTTTAAGGGTTCTTTTAAGGGGTTCTTTTCAAGGGTTATCATGGGTTTCCTTTAACAGAGGATTACTACAAGATCTAACAAGGGGTACTATGAGGGTTTCTTTACAGGGTTCCTTTTTGAGGGCTCCTTGTTAAGGGCTTTTACAGGCTTATTATATGGGGTACCATAAGATTGCCACTGTAAGAGTTTCTTCAGCTAGTTCCGTTAAAAGGTGCCTGTAAAGGGTTACTTTAATATACTACTGCGGATACTCTTACGGGTACTATAAGGGTTCCTTTCAAGGGGTTACTACGGTTGATGGACAAAATCCTGCATGACCCTAAGGACTCTAAACTATGGGAATTATGGTATATTCCATATAATGGGTAATGCAGGATTTTGTCCATCAACCGTATAAGGGTTCCTACAAGGCTTCGTGCTGGACATGCCGCCTCCACCGCTGGGCATGACCGTGGCCGCGCTTCAGGGGCTCTTGAACAAGAAGTTGGGTCGTTCCGCGGTCTTCCTCCGCAAGATGCCAGCAGATGCCGACTGGTTCAAAACAGCGATGGCCATGGAGCCCAGTTTAAAAGAGGTGAATTTCCAGGAAGTTCAGTGGCCTGACTTACTGGAGGCCGCCGTCGCGGCCGGGGCTGTTTCGGGCCGAGTCCTTGTGAATTCCTCAGAGCCGTGGTCTTTTGCAAGTGCCGTGAGCCTCGCGGCTTTGCATACTGCCATTCCCATTGATGCAGGCGCCTCCCCTTCTGTTTGTGAGGGTGTGAAACCCATGCAAGCCCTAAACACTAGACAGAAGGACGGAGAGTAGCTTCGTTAAAGGGTCCTTACCACTCATATCCTACACCCTAAACCCCTAAACCCTAAACCCACCAAAAACACCGTAAACCTTCCGTGAGGCATTTCACTGAAACCTTCCCTCCCGGTGCTTGCGGACCTGCGTGGGAGATGGGCCTCCCAGGTGGAAGCGACCCAAGCACTGGTCTGGGAAACTCGCATCCGGGGGACGTTGTGGGGTTCAGGGTTTCAGGGGTTTAGGAGTTTAGGGTTTCGGCTTTCAGGGGGTTTAGGGTTTAGGGTTTAGGGTAGCGGTATTTTCTTATAGATTCTACTGATGATCATACTATACTGTTTTACACCCAAACCCCATCCTAGCTACAGGTGCCCAGAGAGCCCAATACCCCTTAATTAAGGAATGTAGCTTGAATCATAATATGAACCCCTTATAATTTAAGGTATACCTGTGGCCCCAAACCCTACAAAATAGTAGGTTATGACCCCTTAATTAGAGGGTAGAACCCTTAAAACGGTAGGTTTTTGGATCCACAGGTATTCCTGAATTAAGGGGTATTGGGCTCTCTGGGTGCGGGTCTCAGGTTCGGGGTGTTGGGGTGTTGGGTCTGGGGAGGGTTGATGGTCTGCACTTCGAGTGCCAGCTCGTGGGGTTTAGAGCCGTTCTCGGATGGCAAGAAACCCAGGGCCTCCAAAACCGCGTCGTCTGAGTGTTGCTGAGAACTCTACAGTTGTCCTGTCTCGCCTCTGAATAGAAGAAGTGAGAAGTGCGTGAGTTTTTCTGTTTGTTGGTTGTGAACATCCGACATCCGACCAACAGTGCAGTCCTCGACTGAGGTGGGCGTGCGAAAGGTCCGCTACTGCACTTAAAAAAAACCGCTTAATTAAGGAATATACCTTAAATTATAATAGGAACCCTAATGAGATTTGAGGTATATTCCTTAGTTAAGGGGTTTTGGAGGCTCTGGGATTTACCAAGAACTAAAGGAGCCGTGATGACCACTTTTGCCGCCAGTTGCACATTTGCACCGACACAGGGGCGGGAGGACGTCTCCACTAAACCTTCAACCCTAACTTAAGCCCTAAACTCAAGATTTCCGCAAGGAAGGCGTCTTGAAGAACATGACGACGTCGCGCATCGTCGTGCAGACACCGCAGCTACTCTCGGAAGGATTCTTGGTCGATTCTGGGTGGCACTTTAGTGTTTAGGGGTTAACGCTTAAGAGTTAATGGTTTAGGAAATTTCCCTTATGGTCTGTGCAGGTACCTTTTTATAAGCAGTTGTGGGGCTCTTAAACTACAACCCAGGATTTGGCTCTGAAAGACAAGATGTTCGTGATGTGGCTCGATGACTTGTGTACAAATGGTACGCAGGGGAACTTGCTTTTCAGGCAGGTGACGGAGTTTCTATCGGAAGCCGGCAGGGAGCTGTCCATCATGGGATATTTCGCAGGCTCCGAGATCCTTAAGCCCTAAACCCCGAAACCCCTAAACCGTGAACCCCAAAAACCCGAAACCCAAACTAGTTCGCAGGCTCCGAGGTGGTGGCAGATTGCACAAGCAGCCACTCTGAGATCTCCCTCGTCTCAGATTTTGCTCCGAACTTGGCATTTTTCTCGCTCCTTCCGCCGGTGCAATCGTTGAAGCAGGTTCCTCTGCTTCCCATACCGAAGTACGACCCGTCCAAGATCTATGTGGCTCTCTTGTCTTCGGACGGGGACAATATGCAGCTGGACTACAACTCCTTGAGGCCGACAAAAGCAATCCGGATGCTCAGTCAAGAATCCCAAGCCCTGCACCGGAAAACTCAAAACCCCAATAGATCCGTTACAGAGCCTTCATAGAACCTGTCCTTATAGAGCCCTTGCAGATCCCTTGTAGCGCTAAGCCCTTAACCCTAAATCCTGGAATCCTAGAACCCCTAACCCTACAACAAAGCCCTCATAGAAGCCGTCTAAAGCCCTTATAGTGCCTTATAGAGCTATCGAACCCTAAACCCTAGAACCCTAAACCCTAAACCCGAAGCCCTAAACCCTAAGCCCTAAGTCTTAAGCCCTGAAAAGCCCTAAAAACTGAAGACCGGCCCTCCAGCGAAAGGGGCCGGTCGCAGCAGGCTGACCGGAAAGAGCCTGCGGACCGAAGGCGGCCACTGAAAAGGGCCTTCCCCGAGGTCCTGGACCTCAGGTCCACGCGGCTGAAGTGAATAGGCCGCTTCTGTCAGCCTATATAATGATAGCCCTAAACCCTTTGCGCAAATGGCGGGGGACCCCTGAATTCCTCCTCTGGGGCTTTAAGAGTGAGGATAGGACTTGGCGGCCAGAATTAAGGTTTGGGACCTCAAAGTAAGGACCAGGGCTCTAAAATTAAGGTTTGGGACCTACAATTAAGGACCGGGGTCGAAAATTAAGGTTTGGGATTGAACATTATGGACCAAATTAAGGAGTGGGACCCAAATTTAAGGACAGGACCTCCAAAATTAAGGTTTGGAAAACAGACCTCCAAAATCAAGGTTTGAGACCCAAAATTAAGGACCGGAGCTCCAAAACTAAGGTTTGGGACCTGAAGTTAAGGACCGGGGTTTTAAAATTAAGGTTTGGGACCTAAACTTCAGGCCCGGTGCTCCAAAATTTAAGTTTGGGACCCAAATTTGAGGACCGGAAGGTTTGGGACCCAAATTCAATTACCGGAGCTTTAAAATTATGGCTTGGAACCCAAAATTAAGGACCGGGGCTCCAAAATTAGGGTTTGGGACCGAAAATTAAGGACAGGACCTTTAAAATTAGGTTTGGGACCTAATTTTAAGGACCGGACCTCCAAAATTAGGGTTTGGGACCGAAAGTTAAGGACAGGGCCTTTAAAATTGAGGTTTGGAACCCAAACTTAAGGACCGAAGCTCTGAACTCAAGGTTTGGGACTTGAAATAAGGACCGGTACTTTACAATTAAGGTTTGGGATGGAAAATTATGGACCGGACCGCTAAAATCAAGGTACCAGAAGCCGGAAATCCAGCAAATCCAAAGGGGCCTTGGAAATGGCTTCCGCAAAAGGAGCGGACTCTACAAAATCGACAACTTTGGGGCTTTTGTGGTGTTCCTTCCATTTCGGCGGGCCCAGAAGCCGGACAGCCAGCAAATCCAAAGGGGCTTCGCAAAAGGAGCGGCCTCTACGAAATCGACAGCTTTTGGGCTTTTGTGGGGTTCCTTCCCTCCATTTCGGCGGTCCAAGAAGCCGGAAATCCAGCAAATCCGAAGGGGCCTTGGAAATGGCTTCCGCAAAAGAGCGGACTTCACAAAACCGACAACTTTTGGACTGTTGTGGGGTTTCCTCCATTTCGGCGGTCCCAAAAACCGGAAATCCAGCAAATCCGAAGGGGCCTTGGAAATGGCTTATTATACAAAATCGATCCCTCCATTTCGGCGGTGCCAGAAGCCGGAAATCCAGCAAATCCGAAAGGGCCCTGGAAATGGCTTCCGCAAAAGGAGCGGGCTGTACAAAATCGATAACTTATGGGCTTTTGCGGGGTTCCCTCCATCTCGGACTAATTTTTGTAGACCACGGAGTGGAATCTACTCGAGCCCGTCGCTTTTGCCGACGCAAACCGTTAAGTTAATAGAATTGGCTGCGTTCCAGAGGGTGGTGCACAAAAACAATCTAGCTAACCTCCTGAAGCCGAAGGCCGTACATCCTCTACGACCCACATGCTTTCACACACACACACACACAAACCCAACAACCCGCTTCAGCTTCTCCTGTCTGAAGGCTTCCAGAAGCTGTTGTTTCTGCCAAACCATATAAGCCCCCCTTGATAGGGAATGGTGTCCCGGGCGAGGTCGTTCGAACTCGAAGGTTTGAAAGATTGAAAGTTTGGAGGTTGAAGATTGAAAGTTTCGAACTTTGAAGGTTTGAAGGTTCGAAAAGTGCTGGAGTTCGAGAGTTTGTGCACCTTGGTATGCGCAAGCTTGCCGGCGTCAAACATCGAACCTTTTCAAACTCGAAATTTTCAAGCTTTCAATCTCTCCAACTCTCGAACTTTCGAGCTCGACTGGCTGCTTCAAACTCAAACTTCAAACTTCTGCCGTGGTCGAGTTCGATCGGCCTTCGAACTTGGAGAGATTGAGACTGAAAGTTTGCAAATTCGAAGGTTCGACGAATTCAAACTTTGAAAGTTCGAATGTTCGAAGGTTTGAAAGTTCGAAAGTTTGAGAGTTCGAAAGTTCGGAGTTTGAAAGGTTGGCTTTAGATTCGCTTTGCGGGTAGTGGCTGTGGCCGCGAGTTTGAGAGTTCGAAGGTTTCAAACTTCGAAGGTTTCAAGTTCGAAGGGTTGAAAGTTTCAGAGATCGAAAGTTTCAAAGGGATGAAACTTCGCGAGTTTGAGAGTTCGAAAGATTGAAAGTTTGCAAAGTTTGAAGGTTTGAAAGGCGTCGAGATTGAAAGTTCGAAAGTCCGCCGAGTTTCGAGCTCGAAAGTTTGAGAGTTTGAAATTTTGAAAGTTTGAGTTTGAAAAGTTTCAATTTTTGAGAGGCCAAGCATGTGGTGACAAATGACACACATGGCATTGCAATAGCTTATGCTCGTGCCCAACCCGGAGACTACCATGAGACTCGCTGGAGTGCACAACCCAGAGACCACCGTGAGACTCCCTGGAGTGTCCAACCCCACACATTACTGTGAGGCTCCTTGGAGTGCCCGACCCCAGAGACTACCGTAGACTCTCTGGAGTGCCCAAGAGAAACCATGTGTCGATGAAGCAACAATCCTAAATCCTGAATTCTAAACCCTAAGCCCCAGAACACTCAAACTTATCACCTTGAAGCCCGAGAACCCGCAAACTTGTCAGCCCAAGCTCCAAAGCCCTCAACCCTAAGCTTCAAGTTTTCGACCGTGAGGCCCCGCGAATCCGAGTCTCTAATTCCAACCGAAGCGTTAAAGCTTCAGGACCAAAAACCTTGAACGCCAGAAGTCTCAAACGGTGAGTCCAGGTCCCAAAAACCTTCAAGCGCTTCACAACTTACTCCCGTGACATTCGAATTTGTGCAATTATTGCACCTTCACAGTTCCTATTTGATCATACTGGCCTTATCTAATATTCTCACGACTAAGACCCATTACTTCTAGATGGATGGGCAGATATGGGTGTTATAAGTAGCGTAAGTACAGTTCTAACCCACATTCCAGACTCACGAACGTCAAAGAACAAGCAAGCCCACCCTCAAACGTAAACCCCTCAAACGAAGGCCCCTTATCGTAGGGAGCAAGCCCTAGCCTAGCGTTTGGGGCTCAGGCTTAAGGGTAACCTCTAAACCCTAAACCCTCAACCTTAATCCCTGAAACCCTACACCCTAAACACGAAGCTTCAAGCCCAGAAGCAGCCTGCTCTGTTGTACCCTGAACTTAGTTACACCCCTCTGAAACCCGGTTCGCACTCTTTAACATACGAATATACAAATGTCAATATACATTTCGATGCTTGACAAGCAAAACTGCTAGGACGCTAGTGACAGTATCTGTGAGTTCAAGCAAAGTTGGTAACTTGGCGGGTACGATTTGTTGCTGGCATCGACGTGTGTTTGTTGTGAGATCGCACGTCTGCATGTTGGTGTTACCGGGCCCAGGCCCTAAAATGAGGACGTCAACATGGTTTCAAACTCAAACTTTCAATGCGTTGAATCTTCAAACTCTTCGAACTTACAAACCTTCAAACTCCCAAACTTTCAAGCTTTTAACATCTCAAACATTCGAACTCTACGGCTTTCTAAGTTTCAAACTTTCGAAGCTTGAAAACTTCAAACCTTCAACCCCCGAAAGTTTGAAACTTTGCGAACTTTCAATCTTTGAAGCTTTCAAACTTTCAAACTTCCAAATTTCCTGGGTTTCAAAATTTCAAACTCCAAGGTCTCAAACTTTCGAACTCGAACCTGAAGGCTGCTCGGTGAGCCTCTACGCGTCCCCAGCGGTCCTTCGCTCCTTCGTGCAATGCGCGTTGCCGCGGCTTCAAACTTCCAAGCTGGATTCCTCTTCCTCGAAACTCTGTTACTTTCATACTTCAAATTTTTCATTCTCCAAACTTTTCAAACTTTCAAACTCTCCAACCTTGTCCAACATGTAATACGTTCAAACTCTCAAAATTTCGAGTTCGAATAACCCCACTCGTGACACCTATCCTTGATACGGGGGTTGGGGGGGTGGACAACCCTAAACCCGTTCAAGCTTTGAAATTTGGGTGGGAGGGCGGGCATTGCAGCTCATGCGCCGACCCCAACCACTTCATGGAGGGGTCGACAGCGCACTCGCAGCGAAAACCCTAAACCCTAAACCCCAAACCCTAAGCTCGGAACGCCAAACGCTAGAACCCTGGAGGCCTCGTATGGAGGAGCGCTTGGCCCTCTGTGCGAATGGGCTGTTTTCTAAATTAGGGTGGCTTTTTAAGTCCCCAATACAGTACGGCACCTTTATAAAAGGACCCCAATTTGGAGAACTACCCAAATACTTCGGTTTGGAGTTTAGGGTTTCCCTCCCCTCGTGCTTCCCATAGTATAGCTATACTATCAGGTATAGTTACTTGGTATACAATGTAATACCCCACAGCCTAACTCGGAGTCATTAAGGCCCTCCGGTGGGCTGGACGATTTCAAACCGCCTCATGGAGTTCGCGCCCACAGTTCTCCGATGGTTCTTCGCTGCGGCAAAGCGCACCAATGACGCTGACAGCTTTTTGATGGGGCCCAGTGGCTATGGCTTCCTTCACCCATCCTCCAACACCAAGCAAGCGATCCTGAGGAACTTGACGGTGGAAGCTGCCGAGAAACTCGACATGTGCGCCTATGTCCATTGGGACAACTATAGTCAGGAGCCTGCCATGGAAGGGACGGTAGCCGCATATGCGCACACGACGATCCGGGGTATCTTCTCTCCGGTGCAACCAGCTGTTCCTCCGGTGGTAGCCAAAGACATCGTGACGTTTTCTGAAACAAAGCGGTGGTTTACTCAGGACCACCCAGAGGACATTGCCAAGCATCTCAACAGCTTAAAGCCAGGAAGCACCGTCTTCTTATACAAGATCCACGATGTATCCTTTGCGGATGTGGAGGCTATGGCAGCAGCGCTGAGCAGCAACGTTGTCTTGGTGGGGCACAGGGAGCTCATTGCTATGATGCGCACGCACTACGGGCTGCCCAATGGTGCAAGTTTAAGCGTCGTCGTTTAGGGCTCGGGCTGTGGGGTTTTGCACAAGCCGCGAAGCTGTAAAAAGCCGAGGTGTGAATGCAAAGACATGAGGAGTTTGCGAGACCTGAAACCCTACACCCTACACCCTAAACCCGAAACCCTGAAACCCTGAAACCCTAAACCCGAAACCCTAAACCCTGAAACCCTGAAACCCTAAACCCTAAACCAAAAAGCCCTAACACCAGACCCGAAATCCTAGTGTTCTGCAGGTTGGATGGGGCTGCGTCCCATCCGGGCTCAGGAAAAGCCACTCCAGCTACCCGATTACGTACCTTGCTTGGAGGATCATGGGACTTAGTAAGTACGGTTTAGGGTTCCTTTTCAGGGCATTATAGGGTTCCTTAAAGGGATCTAGAAGGGTTCTATAGTGGGAGGATCATGGGACTTAGTAAGTATGGTTATAAGTACCTTTATTGGGGTTAAAAGTAATTACCGTAGTAAGAAGCCTTGATGACAGTATCCTTGCTATAACCTAGAATCACTGTATAGGCTACACGGGTAGTTCTCCAAAATTAGGGCCCCTCTGTAGGTCCCAAAATACAGTACGGCACCCTTCTAAGAAGGACCCGGCCCTAGACGGGATCTTAATTTAGGGAACTACCCTTATAGAAGCCTTAAAGTACCATTATAGAAGCCCCATAGAGGCCCTTGTAGATCCCTTTAAGGAGCCCTAAAACACATCCTTTTGATTGTTGCGGTCCGCGAGAGTAATCTTCCCATATCAGAGGTTCTCCTTGGAAGACGGTTTCCCGGTTTGTTGGGTTTCCTTGAAGAACTTACTTGAGGGTTTAAGGTTTAGGGCTTTAAGTTACTATAATGAGGAAACCGTAGTATGTGCTGCAGATCCCAATCGTGGTAACTTAACATTAACCCTAAACCGCTTGGGGTTTAGGTGCTTTGGACAAGCACTTGGAGATCAGAGTTAGAGACAGTTCGAGCTGTTCAAGACACAAGAAAGAGCTATCGCTAGTCTGGGGTTTAGGGCCTAGGACCCAGAAGTTTACGGTTTTAGAGTTTAGGGTTTAGATTATTTGCTGCCAAGCCATAAACCGCAACAGAAGCCAATGGACCGACGAGCACTCGCAAGCACCAAGACAAGCAGGAACGGCCAATGGCTACAGACCAATGGTGGCTTCGAAAAAGGGTCCCCGATTTTTAGGCAGTTCGGATTAAAACGACTACCAGACAAATGCGAAGGACCAATTGAGCGAGTAAGCAGACAATATTCAAGGAAACCGGACGCGACAAAGCTCACATCAGCGAATGCAGAAAGTAGCAACATGCATGTCACATGTACGCATACGTACGGTTCAGCAGATCAGGCGTTCTCTTGTGATGCTGATGACAATTAGGATATGGACATTCTCGTTACTGGTAGCAAGGATGTAGTCCAGCTGCTCAGTGTGACATTTTCAACATTTCCGGCCTATGCCTCATGTATCCAGATTCAACGAGAGTCACAAGAACAGATTACTAAATAGATATGCAGACACCTACCCGGTCCTACCCGAAGCTCTGAACCTTCAACCATAAATCCTGAGCCTTCGAAGCCCCAAGCCAGTAGATGTTAAGCACCAATCACGCCCCGCAGGCCGGCAACGGCATGAGCTCTCCTTGGGCAGCATGCAGCCACTTGCTGAGGGCTATATCTTACCTTTGGTTAGTAGGGAATGGAGGAATGGGGTACAATTATAGCCACTATTGCTACCATTCTTCCATTCCCTACTAACCAAAGGTAAGATATAGGTTTGCTTGTGAAAAGTTAGACAACGCGCTGGAGTGGAAGAGAAAAGCCGAGACTCGCCGCAAACCCCAAACCCTAAATTCCCAAACTCTAAACCCTAAACTCTAAAGCCTAAAGCCTAAACCCTAAACCCTAAATTCCCAAACTCTAAACCCTAAACTCTAAAGCCTAAAGCCTAAACCCTAAATTCCCAAACTCTAGACCCTAAACTCTAAAGCCTAAAGCCTAAACCCTAAACCCTAAATTCCCAAACTCTAAACCCTAAACTCTAAAGCCTAAAGCCTAAACCCTAAACCCTAAATTCCCAAACTCTAAATTTAAGAGCCTCCGGCTCAGGCCGCCGACCCCGTAGGAGTCAGAGAAAGGGCGATAGTGGAGGGAGTAAGCCTTAGGGTTTGTGGGGCGGTTTAGGTGAGGGGTTTAGGGGTTTAGGGGTTGAGGGGTCTCGGGGTTTAGGGGTCTAGGGGCCCAGGGGCTGAGGGGCGGGTTTGGGGGTGGAGGGGTTTAGGGGTTCAGGGGCGGGGCTAAGGGGTTGAGGTGCTTCGGAGTTTAGGGGCTCAGGGGTTTAGGGTTTAGGGTTTAGGTTGGGGCTGAGGGGCTGNGTGAGGGTTCGCCAAGGGTCGGCGTTAGGTAGGCTAGGGGTTTGGGGTGAGGGCTCGCCAGGGTTCGGCGTTAGGAAGGAGGGAAAAAGGGAGGTTTCACCTCCGACTCATCCAACACGACTACTGATTAGCGGTTTAGGGGTTTAGGGGTTTAGGGCTTAAGTTAGGGTAGGGGTTTTAGAGGTTTAGGGGTTTAGGGCTTTCGGGTGCCCGCGCTCGTCCCCGAGGCGACCGGGTTCTTTAGGCTTAGCTAGGAGGTGCGCTCTTCCCTTTTGGGAGGACCACCTCGTTGGGGCCTGCGCTTGTCCTCATGGACAACCAGGTCCCTTCCCTAATCCTNGGAGGACCACCTCGTTGGGGCCTGCGCTTGTCCTCATGGACAACCAGGTCCCTTCCCTAATCCTGACCCTAAAACCGTGGTCGTCGTGCACTGCTCGCAAGGTTTGAGATTGACGACTGGCCGCTCGTCTAGTCTGCTTTTTAGCGTTTTGAATTTTGTTTCCGACCCCGCAGGAATCAGAGGCAAGGACGATGCGGTTGAAGAGNGCGGGGAGGGGGAGGGGGGTGTAAAAGGAGGGAAAAAGGGAGGTTTCACCTCGGACTCATCCAACACGCCGCTAGGTCGGCGGACCCTAAACTCTAAAGCCTAAAGCCTAAACCCTAAACCCTAAATTCCCAAACTCTAAACCCTAAACTCTAAAGCCCAAACCCAAAGATCCTAAACCCTACGCCCCAAACCATAAAGCCCAGGCCTCGTAACCCTAAGTCCTCAACCCTAAGCCCTAAGATCCCAATTTTTAAAAGAACCGTTCCCTAAGGCTCCTTAGGGTTCCTTTAAAGCGTACTATAAGAGTACTATAAGGGTTCCTTTAGATTACAGGGCTCTATAAGGGCTTTGGGTTCAGGTTTTTGGGAGTTTCCAAAAATAGGGGACCCTAGTATAGTACCCTACATAGCAGGACCCTTATTATAAGGACCCCAGAAGAAGGTACCCCTAATTTCGGAAACTCCCAAATCCCTTAAAGGAAGCTTTAGAGGGATGTGGGTATTCGGGCGCAGGCGACTTTCTCATTAGAACCGGCACCCGAGAGAATAGGGATTTGAATACGTTTTTAGGGTTAGGATTTAGGGTTTAGGATGATTAGGAGCTGCAGCTCAGCGCAGAAAGTCTAGATTTCCGAGTGGTAGCGGTGGTGGCAAGTGGAGGAGGGGAGGAGCAGCAGGAGGAGGAGGAGGTGCTTCTACGCAGACAAGCATTCGCAGCAGCAGCAGCAACAACGGCTTCAACCATGGCAATGTTCACATTCAAACCAGCCTTAGAACCCCAGACCCTGAACCCTAGACATCAAATCCTAATCCCTGGACCCCAGAAGTATATCGAAGCTCCGGTTCCCCATCCCAGCAGCAGGAGCAGTAGCCGCGTCAACAACATAAGCCCAAAACCCTAACCCATACCCTACACTCCCAACAAGCCCTAAGCTAACCCTAACAGTGACAGCCACACCAAGACGGGACCCCAAGATTTCAAAATCCCCAGCGGGGACGGTATGCAAATCATAGCCGGCTTCTTCTGACAACCTGCGCACTAACCCTAAAGCCTTAACGTACAACCTACGCAGCCTACCTACGGTGCCCACAACCTAAACCTAAGGAGCCCGAAAACCAGCCCGCAAACCCTCTTGAACGTCGGCTCGCGTCCAAAGTCGTAGAGCTGCGGTGGGGGGGGGTTTGGGTTCTAGGGGTTCCTTCAAGGGTTCCGTTGCGCAGTCTGTAAGGGTTTAGGGTGTGGGTTTAGGGTTTTCGGGGTGGGGATTAGGAGGGCGGCAGGGCTTTCCTTAACTGTGAGGAAGCCAAGGGCTGGAGGACTCGTCGATGAAGTTTCGCTTCTGAAGCTCTCGCGGTTTTGGGTTTTGAGATGTAGGATCTAGGAACTTGTATGTTTCAGGGCTTAAGCCTTTAGGGCTTTGAGTTGATATAGAGCTTTCCTGGACATCTTACAGGTCTTTATAGAACCCCCAGGAGGATTAGGGCCTTAGTGGGCTCTGCCGAAGTCATGCCGGGCAACGTCGGCAGAGCAATCCGCCCGAAGTCGGCGGGGGCTCGAAGATCCGCCTCCGCATCGCGGATCCTCTGCTTGTTCCTATAAGGGTTCCTTTCAAGGGATCTAGAAGGGTTCTATAATAAAGCGGTTCAGGGAGTCTAGGGTTTAGGGTTTGGGGCTTTATTTTGGGGGTTTAAGGAGGTTTTCGGATCCTCTGCTTTTCTTGGGAGCTGGATGCGTCCGAACGTTTGCAAGAGTTGGACTAGGTCACGGTATAGGGTTTGGGGATCAGGTTCTAGGGCTTCATCCTCTGATAAGCGGCGTTATGAGTTTTTGGTTGTTTTCCCAGCGGATGGTCCTATGACGGCGGCATAGACCCCAAACCCTTAGCTCCGAACCCTAAACGGCAGACCGGGGCGGCGTGGGGAGTTAGAAAGTTGAAATCTGCTCTCAGTCCTTTACCGTAAACCGTGCACCCCTGAACCCGAACCGGAACCCCTAAATCTGTAATCCTAAACCCCCAACCCTAAACCCGAAACGCTAAATCGCCACCCCTACAGCCTAAACCCTCGCCCCTGAAACCCTAAACCCTAAACCCTAAACCCTAAGCCCTAAACCCTAAACCCTAAACCCTGAACCCTAAACCCTAAACCTCAACAGCTTCCCGAAGGCTAGGCCCGAACATCAAACACGCAAAAGGGGAACGACAAAATTCCCCTTTTGTTCTGAGCTTTGTCGTTCCCCTTTTTGTCTGAAAGGGTTTAGGGTTTAGGGTTTAGGGGAACGACAAAGTCTCGCTCTTCCCCGCATCCGAAGCCCTGGCATTAACCTTACGGGTTTGGGGTCTTGCCTCAATAATTAGCAATACTATTTTGGGGGGTTCCTTATTATAGTTATAGTACAATAGGCCCCATATCCCTATTCTACTTATTAAGGCCCTGTATTAGGGTTAAACCCTACATTCTTCCCCACATCACCCTTAGAATCAGCAACACCGCAATACAAGCAACGGTACGAAAAAGTAAGCATATGCTTGACAGCATAGTACATAAACAGACAAATGAGCAACCAAAAAAACACGTACTCATACGACAGCTTCTATCTCTTTCTCTCACACATAGTTCAAGCATTCCCTAAACCCTAAACTCTAAACCCTAAACCCTAATCAGTTTTGAGTCAGGATCTACCATGGAACCACGAATCCACACCCGGATCCGGGTTCGCCCATGTCCGGCCCAGGAGACTTCAGGAGAGAGCTTGGTTGAGGGTTCTGTAGGGTTAGGGCCCAAAAAGCACTCATAAGTATAAACCCTAAACCCTAAACCCTAAACCCTAGGGATATCCCTACCTTCTTGGGCTTCATTATAAGGGGGTTTACATGGGACATCCCTATCTTTATAGGGGTCCCTTGAAAGGATCCTTAAAAGGGGTTCTCTGTAAGGGCTACGGTTCCTTCAAAGGGGTCTATACGGGTTACTACAAGGGGATCTGTAAGGGTACTATAGGAGACTTCTTGGTTTAGGACGCTTAAGGGTCTTTAGGGTTCGAGGGTTCAGGGTTTAGGGTCTTAAGGGTCTTTACTTAAAGGATCATGGGACTTAGTAACTAGGGTTCCTTCAAAGGCTCCTTAAAGGAGATCTATAAAAGTTCTATACGCGGGGTTTTCAGGGTTACTCAAAGGATCATGGGACTTAGTAACTAGGGTTATTAGTGGCGTAGCTAATTAGTTATATCCCTAATAAAGGTACTTATAACCAGGCTTGCCAAGTCCCATGATCCTCCAAGTAGGGTTTGAGGGTTCAGGGTTTAGGATTTAGGGTTGAGGGGTTCCTAGAGTTTAGGGTTTTTTGGGTTTAACCCTAAACCCTAAAACCCTAAACCCTAGGGGTTTTGGAAACATGGAGCTTGTCTTACGCTTGCTGGGCTTCGAGTCTTTTGGCTTGCATCTTGTTGGGTTGGGGGCTCAGTTGCGGTTCAGGGTGTGGGGTTTCAAAGCCCCTAAACCTTAAACCCTAAGCCTCTAAACCCCTAAACCCTAAACTCCAACCCCTGCCTTTGGGTTTGGGTGGGTTTGGGGTTTTAGGTTTGAGGGTTCAGGGTTTAGGGTCTTCTGTTCCTGCTGCTGCAGGTGGGCTATCCAGACATTGCCACTACTAAAACCCCTGCCATTTCAACTACTGTTTTACCGTTTGCCCCCACGGCGACTGCGACACTACTACCCCAAAGCCTAGACCTTAAACCCAAACCCTAAACTTCAAAGTTGTTTTCATCATCGTTCTAATTCTGATTAGGGGCAGGAAAAGCCATCAAATCCATGAACCCAAGCAAGACTCGCTTTGCACAAGTCTCAACCCCAAACCGAAACCTTAAATCCTAAACCCTAGACACTGAACTCAAACCCCAAACCACCCTAAACCCCCAAACCCCCAAACCCCTAAACCCCTAAACCCCGAAACCCTAAACCCCGGACCCTAAACCCTAAACCCCTAAACACCAAACCTTAACCCTAAACCCTAAAGCCCGGGGCCCTGTACCCAAAACCTCGCCTTCGTTTTGCCTTCAGGCTGTCATCGGGTTGTCAACTAGGGGTTCCAAGTTAGGCTTCAGGGGTTTAGGGGTTTAGGGTCTAGGGTTTAGGGTTTAGGGTTTAGCGTTTAGGGGTTTAGGGGTTTAGGGGTTTAGGAGTTTAGGGTTTAGGGTTTAGGGGTTTAGGGGTTTAGGGGTTTAGGGGTTTAGGGTTTAGGCTTTAGGGCGGTTCAGGCTTTTGGGGCTCAGGAGTTAAGGGTTCAGGGCTTAGGGATTACGGTTCAAGGTTTTGGGGGTTTAGGGTTGCGGGTTAACCACTTTGAGGCCAAAGTTTCCAGCCTAGATGGACATGTGGGTGGTTGTCAAAATTATGGTCCCCTTTTTGGGTCCCTAATATAATACGGCACCGATTATTTAGGGTACCCAAAAAGGGACCCTAATTTAGAGAACCACCCATGTGAGTGAAGGTTGACCAAGACTGACCCTAAACCCTAAACCCTAAACCCCTAAACCCTAAACCCTAAACCCCTAAACCCCTAAACCCCTAAACCCTAAACCCTAAACTCTAAACCGGACCCGAAACTGACCAGAGAGTTTGGCACATCGCATGTGGCCTGCAGTCGTCCGAGTCTCTCGTTTCAGCTTCTTATCCGAAGAACCCAGAGCCTCCAAAAGCCCTTAATTAAGGAATATACCTTAACTCTAATTAGGGTTCCTATTATATTTTAAGGTATATTCCTTAATTAAGGGGTTTTGGAGGCTCTGGGAAACCAGGACCTTCGATTACCAGCGCTCTAAATACAGTGAGCACGATCCGCTGGACCACGGCCTTCGCACAGTCGCATCGGAGTCCGCGTACACCATGAGCAGCAGCAAGGCACAGTTCCGGGCCATCGACATCTCGAAAGTGAGGCTGAGATGTTTACAGCAAAATTGTGCGGCTTTAGGCAAGTATTGAAAGAACGGCGTGGCTTAGTGCTGGTAGACCTGGTAGAGTTTAGGGCTTAGGGGTGGGCGTGGTAGAGGCAGTGGTGATGCCACTGGTAGTCGTCATCGTTGTTGCGATCGTCATGGTCGTCGTCGTCGCATAGGCGTAGTCGTAGTAGCAGGGGTACTAGTCGTCGCGGTGGTGGAGGTGGTGGTGCTCGTACTTGCATTACTATTATTAGTAGTGGTAGTAGTGGTAATAGTAGTAGTAGTAGTAGTAGTAGTAGTAGTAATAATCGTAGTAGAAGGAGAAGAGTAGTAGTAGCAGCAGTAGTAGTAGTGGTATAGTAGCAGCACTAGTAGTATCAGCACACCCCTGCGACAGAAGCAGAGGCAGGCAGAATTGTCGTACTGATGTCTGAATGTAGACAACCCTTGCGAGACCAAAGGAAGCATAGACTGTAAGTGCCGTAAACATCTAAACCTCCTAAACCAAAACCCTAAACCCTGAAGACTCCCTAAACTCCAAATCCCTGAACCCTTAAGACTCCCTAAACTCCAAATCCTAAACCCTCAAAGCCGTAAACCAAGAGCTACATTCCCCCAAGTGAACTCCCAAATCTGGTACTAAGGAATGCGGAACGTTACCAGTGGTCGAAACTCGACACTTTCCAGACGCCCTATGGACACTTGGGAGACATGGAAGACATCGAGGTGGGCTGGGGATTTAGAGTGAACCAGAAGCCGTAGTATAGGGGTCATAATGATTTTGATACGTTTTGGGGTATTTTATACTCGTCTCCCAGTGTTTGGCTACATGGTTAATCATAGGGAGCGGCGCATCTTCCGACGCCATAAAGCGTAGAGTGGCATATAGACCACCGTAGAACCTCCAGCATAAGTGGAAAACTTGCATCCAAATCGAAGATACAGATTAAGTTGGAGAAATACCAAGGAGAGTTCCCTTCAATACTGGTCAGATTGTAGCGGTGGAACTGAATTTATCGACCTGAATTTGATTTCTGGTGCAGATGCTCGTAATGCATTCCCGGCCAGAAGGCTAGGTGGCAATCGGCATGAAGACATCATAATAGCAATCTTGCAATCTTATTGGCAATCGGCATTAAGAACGCACTTCAGAGGATGTATTTCTTTACTTCTCCCGTCCCAACTTTTTGAAGCTCTTTTATGCAAAAATCCACAAACCCTGATCCGAAAGCCCTGAAGCATCGAACCTTAAACCGGAAGTAGCCATCCAGGATGTGGGCAAGCATGGGAAGCCCACTTGCCACTTCAAGGTGGAGCTGTTAGAGCAAGTTCGATCACAGATTTCGAAGCAGATGCTTAGCTCTGCAGGGGGACCCTAAACCCTAAACTCTAAACCCTCTGCAGGGGGTTTCACTTTTCAGGGCTCACTTAAGGCTCCTTTTCAGGTGCCGCCGAGCGATAGGTTTCTAGGTCTGGGTTATGGTTTGGGGTCTCGGGTTTAAGGCCTCCGGGTTGTAGGGTTGAGGCGAGCGCTCTAGGAATTTAGGGTTTAGGGTTTAGGGTTCAAGGTTTCGTTTCCGGGTTCACGGGTATTCTTCAGCGGTATGGTTTTGTTTGGAGGCGTTTTGGTTCAGGGTTTAGTGTTTTGGCAAGACTGTTTATGGCATTGGGCTCATACCCTGAGCTGTGAAACCTTTGCTGTTTTGGGCTTGTGGAAGTAAGGATGAAGCACCAAATAGAGTGCCACACGGATATCCTACTTCAGGAAATGAAGAGTATTCGTGCCGAGATGTCTGCGAATTTCGCCTTGCTGAGTGGGGACCTGAAAGACTTGAGGAACAGAAAGGTTGAAGCGGACTTTTCGTCCTTCGACTTCTCAGCGGTGGTGACTCACTTTGACGAATCCAAAGTCCAGGTTGATTTTGATCCAGTGTTGACAGCTATTCGTGAGAAGAGCTTTGATGTAGACCTGACGCAGGTGTTAACACGCATCGATGAGAAGACGTTCGATGTTGATTTTTCACATGTGTTAACACGCATCGATGAGAAGAAGGTCGACGTGGATTTCTCGTCGGTGTTGACACGCATCGACGAGAAGAAGTTCGATGTAGACTGGTCGAAGGTGTTGACAAGCATCGATGAGGTGCGCACAGCCATCTACGAGAAGAACTTCGACAAAGATTTCTCTGGACTTTTAGATGCCATCCGCTCACAGAAGTTTGACGTTGATTCATCGATTGACTTTTCATCGGTGTTGGCACACATCGATGCCAAGAAGATAGATGTCGACTTTTCTGATGTGTTGGCACGCATTGATGCCAAGAAGTCAGATGTCGATCTCACATCACTCGTGGCACGCATCGATGATGTGCTCACAGCTGTCCGCGAGAAGAGTTTCCACGTCGATCTCACATCAGTCTTGACACGCATCGATGAGAAGAAGGTCGACGTGGATTTTTCGTCGGTGTTGACACGCATCGATGAGAAGAAGCTGGACATAGACTTGTCGTCAATGTCGGCACGCTTTGATGAAGTTCTCCACGCTGTCAACTCGATAACGATCCCCGCTGCCCCTGGCCCGTCTGTCGTCGATGTTGACATCACATCCGTCTTGACACGCATCGATGAAAAGAAGCTGCTTACTACCCAACTTTTAAACTTTTCGTGTTCTTATAGTTTTGTAGGACTCGGAAAGTTTAACCTTTCATTTCTGCGGCTTATTGGGGGAGTAAGGCTGGATGTCGACTTTAAGGAGATACTTGGCCCCATTCGCGATCTCTCGGCATCGCTGACGCGCATTGAAAACAAGAGGGTGGATGTCGATTTCTCTCAGGTCATTCGAGCCATCCGCGAGCAGAAGTTCGACATCGACTTCGCACCGGTCTTGGCAGCCATTCATGGCAAGAAGACCGAGGTCGACTTCTCTCGTGTTCTGGCAGCCATCGATGCCAACAGGGTCGATCTTTCTCAAGTGACCAGGTTCCCCAGTAGTACGCTTTTGCCCTTTTTCTTTTTGGGTTTCCTTATTACAACCAAGTAGTAGGAAAAAGGGTATCCTTATTAAGGCGCTACTGGAGAACCTGGTAGTCCCTAAACCCCAATAGAGCCCTTATAGAACCCTTGTTGTAGAACCTCGTTTCTAAACCTTAAACCCTAAATCCCTGAACCCTAAACCCTAATCTGAAAACCTTAGGGGCTACTGGGGAACCCAGGTGAAGGTGGACATAGACTTTACAGCAGTGATGAGGGCCATTGAGGCGAACAGGGTTGATCTGCAAGCCATCCGAGACCCCAGGCCTTGCCAGTACCTTTTTGGGCTTAGGGTTTGGGAGTTTGGGGTTTAGGGGTTTAGGGGTTTAGGGGTTTAGGGTTTAGCCGCGTTAGGCGTTTAGGGGTTTAGGGTTTTAGGGTTTAGAGGTTTAGGGGTTAAGGGTTTTGTTTTGGATTCCTTATCAACCGGGCTACTGGGGAATCAAGGACCTCAAGCTCGACGTGGACTTCTCGGCAGTCTTGACAGCCATCGAGAATATCAAGGTGGACGTCGACATCTCGGAGGTGTTGCAGACCATCCGACAGCACCGAGGCTAATATAGGGGGCTTTTGGGGCCCACTAAAAAAAATAAGGGAGCTATTATAAGGGGATGTTTTTTGTAATTATCAGGTATCCTGGTAGTACCCTTTTGCCTTTTGCAGTCATGTAGGTTTCCGTATTAAAACGCAATGATGGAAAGCAACGGGTACATTGATTATTGTCCCGATGGAAACCCCTATAAACTCCTCTACCCCATATAAGCCCTTAAAGCACCTTCATTAACCCTTCTTAGACCCCGATAGGCAGATTTGAATCCCATATTCTGAACCCTTGCAACATTCTTTAAGGCACAGTGATCCTCAGCCAATCCTCGATGCCATCGCCAACATGAGCGCTTCGTTCACTGCTCGCATCCATACAGGAGGCTTAGAGGCCTGGGATGAAACAGTTGTGGCATCTGGTAATATCTTCATTATCGCCTTGTGTACACAGCGTACAATAGAATAGTGTTCAGAATAAAGGAAGACCGTTACTAATGTACTAAACTTTAACTTGTTAAACTCTGCATATCCCAAACCCTAAGCACTAGGGTCACATAAGATTCAGATATGCCCTAACCCCTAAACTCCAAATGCACAAAAACCTAAGCCCTCAACTCTAAACGGTAAGCCCGAAACCCTAGACTCTAAGCCCTATGCCCTGAGCTCTACGCCCTTAGCTCTTAAACTCAAAATTCTAAGCTCCTTCTAGAGGGTCGGTAGGTTTAGGGTTTAGGGTTTAGAGCCTCAGCCACTTGACAGGCGGCTATTGACCAGCTGCACCTGAAGCTGGAGGACAATCTCCATTATAAGCCCCAACACCCTATTCTAATCCTTACAGCACGGGATACAGGGGCTTTACAGGGGTTCCTAGAGTTTAGGGTTTAGGAGAATTCGACTATGATATACCCCAAAAGCCCTATTCACATCCGAGTAAAGTGCCTAAATTCCATTCCCTAAGGCTCCTGGACCCTCGAAGCGAGATCCGAAACGGTTTAGGGTTTAGGGTTTTGGTTTAGGGTTTAGGGGTTTAGGGTTTAGGATCCCAAACCTTGCCCCCAACGCCCAAACCTTCCCCCAGAAAGCCCATGACCCTATTCGGAGCCGTAGGGTAGGTACCAAGTCCCATGATCCTTTAAGTAGACCCAAAAACCCCTCTTGTAGAACCCTTAGAACCCCAATAGATTCCTTATAGAACCCTTAAAGGAAGCCTTTAAGGATCTCTAAACGGAGCCTTAGGGTTGTACTATTTATTCCCCAAAGGTTACAGGGGTTGCCGGATTCTGCAAGCCCCAACACCCTATTCTGAATGCCTATTCTCATACTATCAAGTCCCCTTTTGTACCGGAGTCTTCTAAACCCTTAACCCGAAACCCTGATTCAGTCTTCAATCCCGAAATCCTGTTCCCTCAATGCAAGAGCTACACGTTGCTTTTTTGTTTTCCTCTTTGGTTTAGGGCTTACCTGGACAATAAGTAAGAAACCAACCTGGCAAAGGATTTAGTTCAGGCAATCATAATAAAGAGCCCTAGAATAGTAGGTTTCTTCAGGTCCAGGTAGGGTTTTACGGATTGAATGTGCAGCTCTTAAGCCACTTGAGTATTGTCAGCCATAGAACAAAATCCTGCGTTTTGCAGGGTTCAAGAGTCTCAAGAAACAGCCATTTCAACGGAAGCGAATTCGAAAGGATGTGCTTATTTGCAGGCTCTTGTTGCAGTGATAGTTGCTTGCCATCTGGACCCTAAACAAGCCACCAATGTAAGAACTGATGTAAGGCTTCAATGTAAGGCATATAAATTGGAACCCCTCAAATGATAGGCTGTTTGCTGTAGGCATCAGGTCAATATTGAATCGGCCATAACCTCCAAATCGCTCGGGTCCTTAGCCGAAGGACATCGACAAGAACGGCGAGCAAGCAAAAGCGCTCGTGCACGCCTTCAGAAGCAACATTGACGCCTCTCTGTCAGCCTACCACCAGGACTGCCGGCTTGGATGCTGCTGGGTTTCGCCTCCTAGTGATTTCACAGCGTGCTGATGGGACGTCAGAGGCTTTTACATCGAGTTTGTACAGGGGCTTCTGTGTAGGTTTAGGCTGCTTGTTGTCCTTGGGTTTTCGGTTTCAAGGGCTCAAGCTAGCGGGTGCGACTTCTCTGAATTATCGTAGGGGCCCATATATGGTGCAGCGCTGCTAGGCCCCCGCCCCCGCCAACCACATGGTATCCCCNCGGGTTGGCTGCGTAGCTTCATTTGCTGCGAAGGACCAAAGCCCAATAGCCGTCTTGACATAGAGCCCCGAGTGAGTAATTATGGTGTGCAGTGAGTTCTAATGCTCTGTTGCAAAAAATCATCCAATGGTATCCCCACCCCGCCCCTGTACTTCCCTGTGTTGTGGGTTATGCTTTCCCGCCCCCGCCCCTGTGGTTCCCTGTCTTGTGGTTCCCTGTGTTCTGGGTTATTCCCCACGGGCCCCGCCCGTGTGGTTCCCTGTCTTGTGCTTTACCCCCTCCCTCGCACCGCCTGTGGTTTCACTGTGTTGGGGTACCCCGCTCCTCCCCCCTCTCCCCCTGTGTTTCTGGTTAGCTGCGTAGCCCCTTCGCGGCGAAGGACCTGGGCTGAGTTTCTCAGGGATCCTCAGGGTTTTATGTGTTGAGGCTTTTGGGTGATCGGTAGTAACAATAACAACTTGAACTCCCAAATTCAAAGCCTAATAGCAGTGTTGACATAGGGCCCCGCGTGAGTACTTCTGAAAAATCATCCACATCCGAAGTCCTGCAGTGCTGAAAACCTTTAAGTTCTACACCCGAATTGGCGCCAGTATGCTCTTCGAACACCCTAAACCCTAAACCCTAAACCCCTACCCCGAAACCCTAAATTAAACACTTAGTCCCTGCACCCTGAGCCTTGCTAAACCTTGAACCCCGTAAACCTTAAATCCCAAACTGCAACTCACAAATACCTTGGCAACACTGCCGAGGCTCCACATTGTTTTCTCCCCAATTTTCCAGGATCGGGGTAAATTCAGGGTTTAAATTAGGTTTAAGGGGAAAAAGGGAGTTTAATTTCCGAATTAACAGAAACAGCTTCTCCAAGGACACCTCGAGTTGACATCACATGGGGTACCTGCAAGCCGGAAATACATGCTTGTTTGCGCTGTGTAGTCGGGAGCTCATGACAGCCGTAAAGAAAACCTTAAGCCCAACAACATTTAAAGTAGCAGCAGTAGTAAAAATAGTAGTAATTGTAGTAACTAACAAAGCAATAGTAGCAATCGTAGCAATCGTAGCAATAGTAGTAATGATGGAAACGTAGTAGTCGTAGTAGTATTAGTAATAGTAGTAATAGTTGTAACAGCAGTAATCGTAGTAATAGTAGTAATAATAGTAATAGTAGTAATAGTAGTAATAATAGTAATAGTAGTAATAGTAGTAATAGTAGTAATAGTAGTAATAGCAGTAATAGTAGTAATAGTAGTAATAGTAGTAATAGTAGTAATAGTAGTAATAGTAGCAATAGTAGTAATAGTAGTAATAGTAGTAATAGTACTAATAGTAGTAATAGTAGTAATAATAGTAATAGTAGGAATGGTAGTAATGGTAGTAGTAGTAGTAGTAGTAGTAGCAAAAACAAACCCTCCTACGCTGAGGTCTGGGCTTTAAGGGTGTTGGCGAGCCCCTCCCACGTACAGCTGGCATCTTTGTTTTTGATGTCGAAGATGTTGCGCTCCAGGTATTGGGAGTTTTTATTCCTTCTTGGCAGCACCTGCTTGTTCCACTTTTTTTTCAGGTACTATCCGACCACCTGTGGTTTGGTTTTGGGGCTTGAGCCTCTGCAGCTTCACCGGCCAGCCTCGGGAACTTATGCAGATAGGGAGCCTCAGCCCCTGCATCTGTGACAGATAAGGCAAGTGAGCATCGGCAACTTCTGCAGCTGTCACAGATAGGGGGCCTGAGCCCCTGCATCTTCTGCAGCTGTCATTTTCGTTGATGATGATGATGACGATGGGTTGAAGCGCGAGGTGGTTGGTAGGCGGTGGTGTGGGGGGTGGCTAGTACTAGTACTAGTACTAGTACTAGTACTAGGACTAGGACTAGGACTAGGACTAGGACTAGGACTACGACTAGGACTAGGACTAGGACTAGTACTAGTACTAGTACTACTGGTACTACTACTAGTACTACTACTACTAGTACTACTACTAGTACTACTAGTAGTACTACTAGTAGTACTACTAGTAGTACTACTAGTACTACTACTAGTACTACTACTAGTACTACTACTAGTACTACTACTAGTACTACTACTAGTACTACTACTAGTACTACTACTAGTACTACTACTAGTACTACTACTAGTACTACTACTAGTACTACTACTAGTACTACTACTAGTACTACTACTAGTACTACTACTAGTACTACTACTAGTAGTAGTACTAGTAGTAGTACTACTAGTAGTAGTACTACTAGTAGTAGTACTACTACTAGTACTAGTAGTAGTACTAGTAGTAGTACTAGTAGTAGTACTAGTAGTAGTACTAGTAGTAGTACTACTAGTAGTACTACTAGTAGTACTACTAGTAGTACTAGTAGTAGTACTAGTAGTAGTACTAGTAGTAGTACTACTAGTAGTACTAGTAGTAGTACTAGTAGTAGTACTAGTAGTAGTACTAGTAGTAGTACTAGTAGTAGTACTA